>VMDO01009664.1:37853-76118 GCA_007922755.1 Pedetes capensis
TATATATATATATATATATATATATATATATATATATATATATATATATATATATATATATATATAGTTTCTTACCATGTCATTCAGGAGTGACAGAGAAGCAAGCCCTAATATCCTATTCATTGAGAAGATTTTTGTAATTCCTTGGTGCTTAAACCTCAGATACAACATCAGGTAGTGCTTGTATATCAAACAAATACCTGAAAAGAGTTCATGGTCAAGGAAACTTTATTAGTTACTTGGAGATTAAGGAATTATTTAGTTAGATGCTCAGAGATGTAGGATAAGCATACCAAAACAAGTTGAATTATTTTTTCATGGGTTTGCAATTATATAAACCTCAAGAAAGAAATTTAGATCACTCAACCAAAAGAGGATTTTAAGATTATGCATTTGGAAAAATCACTGCTAATTTCCATATTTCTTTGAATTTCAGTTGAAGTATAATTAAAGATCTTCTTGTAAGAGCAAATTATTTTTACTTTTAATGCATCCTCTACATAGTCTTTTAAAATTATTGAGCATAACAATGTGAACTATTTCAGCCTGACTCTAGTGATGGCATTATTATTTCAGTCATATAGAAATATCTGATTTTCTCCCATTTCCACTTTGCTAGTATCAGTTTAATAGCTATTTTTTCACATCACAAATAAGAATGATTTTAGAGGTGGGTTTTAAAAATTACTATTGATCTGGCATCAGTTTCAAATTCATAAATGTACATAGGACAATCATGCTTTTTCAAATCTTTTAATGTATTCTTTAACAAATAAAATTTAAGACTTTAAATTTGTTGCTACAATGTTAAGATTAAATAGACTATGTTAAGTTAGTGTGGTTAGCCTATTATATTTGCTTAATAATAAAAAAATTCTATTACCTTAAGTTGGAGAGAAACATTGTTTTGTCATCTTCTATTAACTTACATATTTTCAAAATTACCTTGTTAGCATCAAATAAAATCACTTCCTCCATCATGAAGTATAAATAATGATGATGTGCTAGTACCCAGAGTGATTATCTGAAATAATTAGCCCTTGGTACCTAAAGACTGGTACAAAATTGGATTGGAAGACTTAATTACTATGTGACATTGGATAAGTTAAACTATTCTATTTTTCTCATCTGCAGTATGGGAATAACATAATAACTATGTTGAAATAAAATCAAATTTAATAATTTTATCATTCATAAGGTATTCTTCACATATGATTTGCTTACATTTCAAGCAGCAACAATTTTATCCAACATACTTCACTCTATGCCAATTACATGAAGAATAAGTTCCTATTAAAATACTTATAACATAGCTCTTCTACACATATATGAAGCAATGAACTATGAGATTATATTATGTCCTCGAGCAAAAGGAACAAAGCCAAAAGCATTAGAATAATAGACTTCAAAATATAGTATAAAGCTATAATAATCGAAACAATATAGGACTGGTAAATAAAAGAAAAGAAAACAAAAACAACAGTAACAAAACAAACACTTGTAGACCAATGGAAAAGAAAAAAGAGCCTAGAAACATTCCCATGCACTGACATCCAAATCACATTTGACAAAGAATGCACAATAAGTAAAGAAAAGTCTTTTCCAATAAATGGTGCTGGGAAATTTTGATGCAAAAGCATGAAACTAGACCCCTATCTTTCACAATATACAAAAATCTACTCAAAGTGGATTAGACACTTAAGTAAAAACCTGAAATAAGAAACTACTAGAAAAGAATACAGAAGTGCTACATGACATGAGACTGAGCAAGGAGTTTTTGGAGATCATCCCAAGAGCACAGAGAAAAAAGGAAAAAGTAGATAAATGGGCTTACATCCATAGAAAAATCTTCTAGACAATAAAGGAAATGACAGAGTTGAATGTCTATAAATATGTGCCCTTTGATGGAGAATATTTTTATACCCAAAATAATGCCATTTAATTTATTTGCAAATTACTGTTTGAAAGTATGTCATATGTATTTTGTCCATTCATATTTGAACCCACAGGGTTTTTTATTTAGTATTTATTTTCTCCAGAGTTTTTACACCATCTGCATTTTATTGATGTTATAAATGAAAAATATGTCCTCATTTTATTATTCCTAACAATGTTGATGGCACATCTAATCTGTTAACAATTTTTAAAAGCTTCCTCCTACTTATTTCTGAGAAGGGTTTGTGACATTTACTTTGAAGATACTTAGAAGTCCTATTTTTGACATAGTGACTTTCCCAGGTACTGACATATATCTGAGTTCTTAATAAAAATCTTCAGAGTCACATCTTAAGTCCTTTCTTAATTTGAAAATTTTGAATATGTAAAAAGAGATAAAGATTGATTTTCAAATCCAGCAATTCCTTGATCATTTATATGCCCTATAAAATTGTGCTGAAAGCAGAATAATTCCTTATAATATTATTTCTGGTGATCAAAAGGTTAGGTAGAACTCAGGAGACACATTTTTTCTCTCTTGGCCTTATCTGTGAACTAAACTGGAAGATTATAAGGCTGAGAGTGAGCTTCCACAGAGCATGATGGTTGCCTCTAAAAGTGAGAGAGAGAGAGACATGAGCACAGTCCAAAGTTCCATCGCATTCCACAATCCAGCTTTAGAATACGGATAGTGACTTTCATTGCATAGGAATCACAGATCTTGTCCAGTTTCAGAGGAAGAGAAAAAGATGGCACCAACTGCAGGAAATTGAGAAATGTCTAGAAGAGCATGTAGGACTGAAAATATTACTTGGGCCATCTTTGGAAAGTGAAATCTGTCACACATGGTTTGATTCTCTTTCCCTCTGGGAAAAGACAGTAAGAAAACAGGTGGCAAAAATACATATTTGAATCCTGGGGACCTAGCTGAGGAGCTACCTTTGCAAATGTTCTCTTCTCCCTGCATCAGTTCTGGCATACTTTACATTCTCTGTGAAATATCTCCTTACACTATAAGCTCTCCAGGCAGAGTGTGTGCATGTGTGCACCTGCCTGTGTTTGTGTGTAACTCAAGAGGTTCTGTCTGCCAGTTCTGTTTCCTCTTTATTGTCTTGTCCTGAGAAGAAAATAGCCTGGTCAATACTAGAAATGACAATTAGGGGGACGAATTAGGCTCTATTTTGTATTCATTCCCAAAATCTTATTCAGATAGTGGATGACAGTAAATCAACAAGACAAGTAGGCCCAGGACATCTCCCTCTGTGTCAGAGTGCTGACTCACTTCCTCATCACAGTAAAGAATGGATTCACGGAAAGTTCTTATGGTGATAGATGAGATAAGACTACATGATAATGAGTATTTTTGGACTCTGATTTCTCGGAATTAGCATTATTCCATGGATGAAGCAGCAGGAGACATCTATTTATCATCTAGCTATCCTATCTATTGATAAGTGATATATGGCACATTTTTGATACAAGTGAATATGGTATATTTTTATTTTATTGCTATGTCTTAAATAGGGCTGGGATTTAGCTCAGTTGGTAGAGAGCCACTCTGCAGTCTCTGAGGTCCCAAGTTCGATTCCCAGCACCACAAAAACAAGAGAAGGACGTGGCAACCCACTCCCGAGGCAATCCTGAAAACAATCAGCCATTGAAAACCTGATAAGGGTCGCTATGAGTGGGACACGACTCGACGGCACCTAACAACAACAACAACAACAACAACAACATGTCTTAAATAATGATAATGAGAATATAACTTCAATAATTTGATGAGGCTGCAGCTATACCATTGTGGCCTCTAATCCTGTCAGACCTCAGAAGCTAAGCAGGGTTGGACCTGGTTAGTACTTAGATGGGAGACCGCAGTACCAGTACCTGGGAACACCAGGTACTGTGGCCTTGGGAGAAGGACCTGGCAACATACTCCCCCAAAAAAGCCATTGAAAACCCTATGAACAGCAGAGAGGCACTGACAGTAGTGTTTCACTAATTGTACATAGGGTCACTATGAGTGGGATATCAACTCAATGGCACCTAACAACAACAATAAGAAGAATTAGATGAGAGAAGTATTTTTAAAATAGACTTATTGTACCACAATGTACAACATATTATGAAAAAAATTAGCACTTACTCTGCTCAATGGGGATTGCCATTACATCAATATTATATCAAAGTCAAGTTTTTGTATAGCTTTTCATACTACACAAATTATCAATTAAATAATGAGGTACAATAGTAGATTTCTATGAAGACTCTAAGACAACTTCCTAAAAACCCTGAAACTAATGTGTAGTGACTGAAAAAGTATTAATTCGAAGAGTGATTATTAAGCAACCTTAATGTAATGGACCCCTACATGTCTGTCAGTTTGCTGGGGTGTGGGGACTTGCATGTTGCTATGATGAAAGCTATGCTACCAGTATTACAGATACCAGCAGGTGCACTCATTGTGGATAGGTTGAGCTGAGCTTTCAGACTAAGAAGACTAGGGAGTAGGAATTGGCAGCCCACTCCCCAAACAATTAGCCATTGAAAACCCTATGAATAGCAGAGAAACACTGTCAGATATAGTGCTGGAAAATGAGCCTCCCAGGTTGAAAGGCACTCGAAAGACAACCAGATGCCTCCTCAGAGTAAAGTTGGCTTAATGGAATGGAAATGGAATAGCCCCAGGGACTTCCATTTACTGATGTGGCATGACTCAAAATTTGTGGAAACAACTGTAAACATCCATTAATGTTTGGAATGCAGAATGTACGTAGTATGAATCTAGGAAAATTAGAAATCATTAGAAGGGAAAAGGAGCACATAAACATCAACATTCTAGGCATCGGCCAGCTAAAATGCAGTGGCATGGGTCATTTTCAATCAGATAATCATCTTGTTTAGTATGACAGGAATGACATCTTAAAGAGAAATAGGATTGCATTCATCATCAAAAAAGACATGGCAAGAACTATCCGTCAGTGACAGAATATTATAATATTATGCTGTCAATGGCAGAATAATATCCATATGCCTACAAGGAAGGCCAGTTAATATGGTTATTATTCAAATTTATGTGCCCACTTTTAAGGCCACAAATGAAGATAGGGAAGATTTTTATCAGCTCCTGCTATCTGAAATACATCCAGCATGAAATCAGGATGTACTGATAATTATTGGTGACTGGAAAGCAAAAGTTGGAAACAAAGAAGAAGGTTTAGTAGTCGGAAAATATGGTCTTGGTGACAAAAATGTTGCTAGAGATCACATGATAGAATTTTGTCAGACCAATGACCTTTTCATTGAAAATACATTTTTCATCAACATAAATGGCAGCTATCCACATGGAATTCACCAGATGGAACATACAGGAATCAAATTGACTACATTTGTGGAAAGACATGATGGGAAAGCTCAATATCAAACATCAGAACAACACCAAGTGCTGATGTGGATCAGACCATTAACTGCTGATATGCAGGTTTAAGCTAAAACTGAAAAATATTAGAACAAGTGTATGAGAGCCAAGGAATGACCTTGAGTATATCCCACTTGAGTTCAGAGACAACCTCAAGGAAAGTTTAATGCATTGGACACTATTGATAGAAGACCAGAAGAGTTGTGGCATGACATCAAAGACTTCATTCATGAGGAAAGCAAAAGGTTATTAAAAAGATACAAAAAAAGAAAGACCAAATTACATGTCAAAAGGGACTCTGAAACTTACTCTTGAACATTGAGCAGCAAAAAGAAGAAATGATGAAGTTACATAACTAAGAAAACTTCAAAGGGCAGTTCGAGAAGACAAAAATCAAATATTATAGTGATGTGCAAAGAGATGGAGATAAAAAAAGAGAAGAACACACTATGCTTTTCTCAAGCTTAAAGAATTGAAGAAAAAATTCATGCCTCACATGGCATTAGTGAAGGATTCTACAGGGACAATACTAAATGAGGCAGGAAACAGCAAAAAAAAAGTTGGAAGGAATATACCAAGTCATTATATCAAAGTAACTGGTAGATGACCAAACATTTCAAGAGGTTGCAAAGGATCAGGAAACAATGGTACTGAAGGATGAAGTGGAGCTTCCTTGAAGAAACTGGAGAAACACAAGCCTTCAGGAATTGAAGGAATACCAGTAGAGATATTTTAACAAACAGAGGCACCACTGGAGTTGTTCATGCATTCATGCCAAAAGATTTGGCCAACTCTCTGGAAGAGATCTATATTTGTGCCTATTCCCAAGAAAGGGGATTAAGCAAGTGTGGAAACTATCAAATGATATCATTAAAATCACACACACGCAAAACTTCCTAAAGATCATTCAGAGGAGACTGCAGCAGTATACAGACATGAAACTGCTAGAAAATCTAATCAGATTCAGAAGAGGGCATGGAACTAGGGACATCAATGCTGATGTCAGGTGGATATTAGCTGAAAGCAGAGAACATCAGAAAGACATATATCTATGTTTTATCAATTATGCAAAGGCATTTGCCTGTGTGGATATAAAAAAATGGATAACACTGCAAAGAACAGGAATACTAGAACACTTAATTGTACTCATGGAGAATCTGTACATGGACCAGGAGGCAGTCTTTTGAACAGAACAAGGAAGTACTGCCAGGTTTAAAGTCAAAAATGGTGTGCATCAGGGCTGTATCCTTTCACCACACTTATTCAATCTCTATGCTGAGCAAATAATCCAAGAAGCTCGAGTTTATGAAGAAGAATGTAGCAACATGATTGGAAGTAGATGCATTAACAATCTGCATTATGCAGATGACAAAATTCTGCATGCTGAAAGTGAAGAAGATTTGAAACGTGTACCGATGAAGATCAATAAACACTGCCTTCACTATGCATTACACTCAACATGAACAAAAGTCTTTACATTTAAGTCAGTAAGCAACTTCATGATAAATGGAAAAAAGATTGAGGTTGTGTAAGATTTCAGTTTACTTGTTTCTACAATCAACACTCATGGAAGCTTGTTGTTGTTGGGAGCTGTCAAGTCAGTGTCTGACTCAGAGACCCTATGAACAATAGGCAAAATACTATTGTTAGTGCTTCTCTGCTATTCCTAGGGTTTTCAATGGCAGATTGTTTTAGAGTGAGTTGCCAGGTCCTTCTCCTAAGCCTACAGCACCTGGTATTCCTAGGAGGTCTCCCATCCAAGTACTAACCAGGTCCAACCCTGCTTAGCTTCAGAGATCTGACAGGCTCAGACACAACAGTAGTGTGGCTGCAAATCAAAAGATGCATCACATTGAGTAAAGCTGTGGCAAAAGACCTGTTTGTTGAAAAGTAAAGATGTCACACTGAAGATGAAGGTGCACCTGACTCGTGCCATGTTGCATCACATGGTCGTGAAAACTGGACATTGAATAATGGACAAGAGAAGAATTGATGGTGTTGAATTATGATGCTGGGGATGAATACTGAATTTACCATGGACTGCCAAAATGACCAACAGATGTGTCTTAAAGAAGTGCAACCAGAGTGCTCCTTAAAACAAGGATGGCTAGACTGTGTCTTACATATTTTGGACATGTTGTCAGGAGGGGCCAATACACGGAGAAGGACATCATGTATGGGAAAGTGTAAGGTCAATGAAAAAAAGGAAAACCTTCTACTAGATGGATTGACACAGTGTCTGCAATAATGGGTTTAAACATCAATAAGATCATGTACATGGCACAGAATTGTGGAGTTTGTCATTCTCTTGTGCATAGGGTTATTATTATGTTGTTGTTGTTGAGTGCCATCGAGTTTTGTCTGACTCATAGTGGCCCGTATAGGGTTTTCAATGGCTGATTGTTTTGGGACTGCCTCAGGAGTGAATTGCCATGTCATTCCCTGTTTTTGCAGCGCTGGGAATCTAACTCAGGACCTCAGAGACTGCAGAGTGATGGTCTAACAACTGAGCTAAATCCCAGCCCCAGGGTTACTGTGAGTCAGATACTACTCAACGGCACCTAAAAACAACATATATTGGACATAGTGAGGAATTAGAAAAATGTATCTCCCTCAGATAGACAAAACACACAAGTAATTGAAAGCAAGCAATCCATTTGTTGACCTCAATGTGCACAGCATTGAGCTAGGCCATTTGGTACCCATAAACGATATATATTTTCCCCTTAGATTTTTTATAGTCTGTTTTGGAAGAATAGTAAGAATCACAAAACAAAACAAAACAACTAGTATATGAAAATAATTTCTAAAATTAAGCTCCAAACACTAAATATTATGAGCTATAAAGGAAATTATATTTCTTAAATGATAAGAAAGAGATCATTGTAATGTTGGAAAGAAAGAAATTTTAAACCAAGCCTTAGGAAAGGAGTAGTATTATATTTGTGGAGAGGAAGAGAAAAGACATTTCTGCGAAAGTGGGAGAACAACACATGAACATCCTCACCAGGATAGGGAGGAAAAGTCCTCTGGATGAATAAATAGCTTTTGGACACAGGAACATGCTGCTGTACATGAACTACAGAAATAATGGGCTTCAGAACCCTGGGACAATTCCTATCTCCACACCTCTCCTGGTTTCTTCACTGTACAATGAGGAAAATTACACTGCCCTGTTATGCCATTAAAAGTTAAATCACTCAGTGCCAAAGCATGTGCATATAGATATTAAACTATAAGTACTGATATAAAAGAAATTGCTAAAACAGCCTGCAGCTATAGGCCTGTGGCATCCCATCTCGTCAGATCTCAGAAGCTAAGCAGGTTCAGGCCTGGTTAGTCCTTGGATGGGAGACCACCTGGGAAAACTAGGTGCTGTAGGCTTGGGAGACAGACCCGGAAACCGACTCCTAAAAATCAATCTGCCATTGAAAACCCAATGAATAACAGAGACGCACTGACAATAGTGTTTCGCCTATTGTACACAGGGTCCCTATGAGTCAGATACCAATTCAACAACACCTAACAACAACAAGAAGAAAGTTGCCTGCAGCCTTACCACTGTGACATCCCATCCTTTCATATCTCAGAAGCTAAGCAGGGTCGGGCCTGGTTAGTACTTGGATGGGAGACCACCTGGGAACACCAGGTGCTGTAGGCTTGGGAGACAGACCTGGCAACCCACTCCCAAAAATCAATCTGCCATTGAAAACCCTATGAACAGCAGAGAAGCACTGACAATAGTGTTTCACCTATTGTATGCAGGGTCGCTATGAGTTGTATACCGAATCGAGGGCACCTAACAACAACAACAATGCTAAATTTGGACAATTTAGTTGCAGTGGTGACAAGTAACCTTCAGTCTATACCAGCCAGTTGCTGTAAATGCAGTAATGATGTGAGTTACTCCCTAGGAAGGGACTCAGTTCAATGCCTTAAACACATGGGCAGTGTTCTCTTTAAAACATGGTTAGAAGGGCCAGGTACAGTCACTCACACCTATAGTCACAGCAACTCAGGAGGGAGAAGCAAGAGGATGGTAGTTTTGAGGGCAGAGGCACCCTACATAACTTAGTGAGATATGTCTCAAGATAAAAAATAAAAATGGAAGAAGGGGCTAGGGGTGCAGCCCAGTGATGGAGCACCTGCAAAGTATATGTGAGGCCCTGAGTTCAATCTCCAAGTACCCCCAAAAAATGACTAGAGCTGAAGGAAATAAATGCTTCTTCAAACATCATATGAATGACAAGAGAAGAGAGAGGAACATTATGGGGTTTGGATGAAGACTGAACAGGGTCCAAATATTGGCTTCATTTCATGTAAAATGTATGCCTTAAGAAAGTCACAAAAGCTTGTGAGCCAGGCATGCATGCATATATATATATATATATATATATATATATATTTTATATATATATATATATATTTTATATATATATATATATATATATATATAAAATATATATATATACACATGTATATATACACACACATATGTAGTGTATATATAGTGTATATATATGTATATATAGTGTATTATACATATATATGTATATATATATATATTTTTTTCTGCCTACTGAAGTTCATTAACCTCACTTATAAACACTACCTTAATTTGGGATGGGGCCGGAGGTTTAGCTCAGTTGTTGGATTGCTGCTCCATATTCTCTGAGGACCCAGGTTTGATCTCCAGCCCTGCAAAAAATGGGAGAAGGATGTGGCAGTTCATTCCCTTAATAATCCCAAAGCAATCAGCTATTGAAAACCCTATGAAGGTCACTATGAGTTAGACACAACTCTAGGACACTTAACAACCACCACCACAACAACAATTTGAGGTATTCAGAGAAATTTTTGGTAAATAAAGACCTTTGGCGGCGGCGGCAGCTGCTTCTGCTGCTGCTGCTGCTTTTTCTTCTTCTTCTTCTTCTTCTTCTTCTTCTTCTTCTTCTTCTTCTTCTTCTTCTTCTTCTTCTTCTTCCCCTCTCTCTCTCTTTTATTTAATTTAATTAATTAATTTATTTATTTATTAATTTATTTATTTTGTGCTACTGGGGGTTGAACCCAGGGCCTCGTGCTTACATGCTTTGCAAGTGCTGTGCCACTGAGCTGCACCCCCAGTCCATTTTTTTTTTCACTGTTTGAGATAGGGTCTCACTGAATTATGCAGACTGCCTCTGGTCTCCAATTTGGGATCCTCTTGCCTCGCCTCCAGAGTCGCTGGGATTACAGGCATGTGCCACTGTGCCCAGCGGTTTCTTGTCTTTTTTATTGGCACCTTTCTTCCTTAGCTTTTCAGAAAAAATTAGAAAGTCTTTTCTCTTTGAATCTTAATTCCATGCTGTGGCCAATTTGACTCATTCACAATTACATCAAGTAGCTTTTTCTCAGAACAGTGAAGCCCAGCAGTTGTCCTAATAACAAACTATCTACAAAATATTTTACAAGAAAAGCCACGCTTCTGTGGCAAGGTTCCTTGTCTTGAACCTACTGAGAAGGAATATTGGCTCAATTCATCAGCATATCTATCAGGCAAACACAACATGGCACCTTTTTGACTTATTTCTCTTCCCTGGTCACTTTTCCTTGCCAGTAGAAGGACTATACTACAATATTTTTCAGCATAAATTCTGTGGATCACAGCAGTGTATGACACTATCTCCTCCTTGGTAAGTCAGAACACAGTGGAACAAGTATGTCTGTAGCAGATAAGCATTTTCATTTCTCCTGTCACATACAAAAGCACAAATGCCCACAATGCAATGAACCAACCATTCATAATAGAGTAGATAAAAAGTATCTGAAAACCACAAACTGGAGAATGAATTAACATGTACCATAAAAATAAAATGTAGATTTTTAGACTCTCAAATAGTTGAGTTTGAAGTCCCATAGAGGCCCATTAATGGGTGTGTTTATGAAAATACAGCAGGTGGCTGGGAACATGAAGTATCTATTAAATTTCAAAAACATTTTGGAAATAGTAGGAGACTAATGTTTCTCATAACAATTGCATGTCCTTTTTATTTTTTCATGACTTACAAAATCTGTTCACTCACTAACATTGCTGGTTCTGTATGGGCCTAAGTAGCTTCTATCTGTTCCCCTTTTACATTATTTTCATAACCTAACCAATTTAATGTTGTCCCAGAGCCTTTGGGGCCAATAAACAACTGGATATCCATCCCTGGATATCTTAGGAAATAGATGTTACTGTCTTCCAGTGAAGAACTCCAAGGAGGGCCAAGTGGATATATTTTATCTGGGAAAATGGTTCCAGATTCGTAGAAAAAAAAGTTTGTGCACAGAGAAGGGTAAGAGTATCACCCTCAGTTCTCAATCATCTTTAGTAAAGATCCCTTGAAAAGTATGTCAGTCTGTGACACTTTATTTTGTGCCCAAAAGGAGTTGATCAAAATCCTGGAGGAGATCTGTCTGTGGTCACAATGCTTATTACAAAGGAATCAGAAAATAAAGAGCTAGGCAGTAGCTACAGATGACCAAAGGCTGGAATCAGTATGACTTACTTAAGGGCACAAAAAGCAAGTTGATTTGGAATAAGCCTAGTGGAGCCTGTAGAAGTATTGACAGTAAAAATGCATTTACATTCAACTTCAATAACATAGCCATGACTTTGGAGAGCCCAACTACTTCCTTCTCTGGGATCATAGTCATAACAAACACCCTATAAGGGTCAGGCTAAGGCTGAAGAAGTCTAGTTCCTGTGTAGTAACCAAAGTTCTCCTTCTGAATAGAGAAACCAAAGTAAGTTTCAAGAAAGCCAACATTGCAAAATTTAGAGTTTGAAGCCCAACTATGCATGATTTTTAAAACTTAATTTTAGCTAATAAATTATTTCTACATCTATAGAGTCAGTGCCTGCAGCCGTAGCCCTGTGGCATCCTATGCCATAGGATCTCGGAAGCTAAGCAGGGTCGGGCCTGGTTAGTACTCGGATGGGAGAAAGCCAGGGAACACCAGACGCCGTAGGCTTAGGAGAAAGACCTGGAAACCCACTCCCAAAACAATCAGCCATTGAAAACCCTATGAACAGCAGAGAAGCACTAACAATAGTGTTTCACCTATTGTATGTAGGGTCGCTATGAGTTGGATACTGACTCCAGAGCACCTACCAACAACATAGAGTCAGTATTTATTGAGCATCTACTGTGAGCCAGACACTATTCTAGAAGTTATCAGTGAACATCATGAAGAACCTCAGTCAGAGAGCTTTCATATACAAGAGAAAACTTGCCTATAATAAAGAGAATCGAAGCTCAGAAATGCTGTTCATCATTCTCATAGTCTTTATATAAATAAGTAGCTGAGGCAGGAAGGATGTCATAGTTGGAATATAACATGTCTTCTGAAGGTCATGTGCTTTAATATTGGGTCTCCAGCTGATGGCACTGTCCTAATAGGTTGTGGAACTGTGGGAGGCAAGTCTAACATAGCAAAAGTCGCTTCCTGGGGATATGCTTTTAAAGGGTTTTGCCCTGGACCTGCAGGCCATGTCCCTCTCTATTCCTGGTCTACCAGGCTATGAGGTCATCTTCCAGAGGTCATGCCACCTTCCTTGCTGAGATTAGGGACCAATTCTCTTATCCATGAGCTCCTGATAAATCTTTTCCCCCATATGTTTATATAGGTTGTTTCTTTTCCTACAGCAATGACAGCTGACTTATACACAGGATTTGAATCCATAAACAAAGCCTATTTCTTCCACAAAGCTAAGATAAAAGTAGAATTTAGTTTCCGCATCCAAATTGAGCATACATAACATAATTCACTAGTAATTTCTATATGGTTAAAAGTGTCTCTGCCTTTTGGATTATAAAACTATATCATTTTCTCTGAAAAGATTTGTCTACAGTCTTGCTTACAGACAATATTCATCTGATATCACAGAAATAAAAACCTGCAGGACTGCAGACAATATACATTATAAAACTTCAGGCATAAATCCTCTTACCAAAATGACTCTTCATCTTTACCCTTAATATCTCTTAGCGTTGCTTTCTCTCACACACACAGAGGAGACTCTTTCAGGACCCTATCCTGAAAGGTGCCACACAAAAAAGAAGTAACTCTTAAAGAAAGTGACATTTTAAAAGAGTTTCTTAAAATCCTAAAATATTAAAAAAAAATTTTCTTTTTATCCAGCCAATGCAAAAATAAATCACCAGAAGTTACTTCACTGGATCTTTCAATGCATCTTATTTGTAGTTTTGTTGTTGTTGTTGTTGTTGTTGTTGTTTACAATCTCATCTGAGATATCCAGACTATTTAAGGTGAGGCATTTCATTTGATCTTTACATCTTTCGGCCCAGGAGAAGGTATCACTCACTACCTGAGTCCTGTGGACTCTAACATGACAAAGTGGGAGCAAGAAAGGATACTATAATCATCCCTGGAGGGATCTGAAAGAGGGGTGGTGTTTTCCATGGGTCCCATGGCTGGGGAGGTAAAAGGTTTCAGAACTCATGAACCAGACAGGCAGAGTAGGGATGGAGACTAATGACTTTGTGGGACCCATTATATCAACACAGTACACAAATTAAAAAGTAGTGTATTGAGGGAATGACAGAAACTAAGGACAGAAAAAGGCAGTGGTCAGGTTACAAAGAACCTAAATTGCCAAGCTAAAAACTTTTAATTTTTTGCTGAAAGCTTTGAGGAATATTAAGGTATAAGTTGGAAAATGTCATCACTTTTTCCTGCCCTGCCTACTTCCCTTCTTTCCTTCCTTCCTTCCTTCTTTCCTTCCTTCCTTCCTTCCTTCCTTCCTTCCTTCCTTCCTTCCTTCCATCCACCATTTTGCCTGCTGTAAGAAGGTATATTAGAAGGAAATCAGCCTGGACGCCCAGGGGTCAGTGTCTGAAGCCATCACAACAGCAATGAAAGTAGCAGCCTGAGCTGCCTTGGTAGCAGGGATGCAGTAAAGAGGCAGCTCTATGTAGATTTAGATTCAGTAGCACATCCTTGATGGATTAATGAATTGACTAATTAGCTATTGAGTAATTACTCAGGAGGAAAAAACTAGGTTTATTCTGAAATGTCTACCTTAATAGCTATAATAGCTAGACAAAGGGTATGTCATAAATAAACGGGATGCAAAGGAACAATTTAGAAGAAAAAAGAATGAGTCCATTCTAGAGAAGAGTTTCATGTGGATGTCCAGTTAGCTTACTTAGTGACCTGTTAAAAAATATTGTTTCATAACTTCTCCAACAAATATGTGCTAAAATAGAAATAAAATAACAAAAACTCTACAGACAGTCCAAACCTTCACAAAGAGATGATGACATTCATCACAGCCCAACATCTCATCTTCAGCATCATGGGCTAAGAGAGACTATTCTAGATCCTGGAAGTGATGAGACTAAAGAACATTGACTTACATTCATAAAGCTTTAGGAAACCCAATGTACAAACAAGCAATTTAAATATAAAATGATGATAAAAAGATGAACTACAGTAAATGCTCATCAACTTATATTTCTCATTCTTCCTTCTTTGCAGGCTGCATAGGATGTCAAACAATCAGCAGGTTGCAAGGAAGTACAGGATCAGATCCTAGGTAATCCCATGTAGTGGGAATAAATTTCATAATAAAAAGTTTCAGTCTAATACTACACATCTATTATAATGGTCAAATTTCAGAAAACTGAAAACACTTAATGATGGTGAGAATGTGGAGCAACAGCATCTTTGATCCATTGCTGGTGCGAATCCAAAATGAAGCACTGACTTTGAAGATATTTGGCAGACTCTTACAAAAGTTACTTTACTCTTTCCATAAAACCCAGTAATTGTTCTCCCTGGTATTTACTCAAAGGAGTCAAAAACTTATGTCTACACAAAAACTTTCATGTGGATGTTTATAGCAAGTTTATTCATAACTTCAAGAACTTGGAAGCAATCAAGATGTTCTTTAGTAGGTGAATGTATAAATAAAATACTGTGTATCTGGATGATGGAATATGATCTACTGCTAAAAAGATATGCTATCAAAGCAGGTAAAGATATAGTTAATCTTACAGGCACATTGGTAAGTGACATAATCAGATCAGAAAAGGCTAATACTGTGTTATTCCAACTACAAGACACTCTGTAAACAGTGAAGCAATGGAGAATATAAAACTGATTAGTGATTACTAGGGTTTTTGAGAAGTAAGGAATGAATAGTTGGAGAGCAGAAAAACGTTGTTGTTATTGTTGTTGTTGTTGTTGTTGTTGTTGTTAGGTGCTGTGGAGTCAGTATCTGACTCATAGTGACCCTCACAGGGTTTTCAATGGCTGACTGTTTCGGGATGCCTTGGGAGTGGATTGTCAGGTCCTTCTCCCACTTTTGCGGTGCTGGGAATTGAACTCGGGACCTCAGAGACTGCAGCGCGGCCCTCTACCAACTGAGCTAAATCCCAGACCAGAAGAATTTTATGACCGTGAAATTACTCTTTATGACTCAACAGTAGTGAATACACACCAGTACACATATATGTACACCTATAGAATGTAAAACACCAAGAGCAAACCCTAATGTAAACTATAGACTTTGTGTGGTAAAGATGTGTCAGTCTAGGCTCATCATCTGTAATAAATATATCACTCTGGTACAGGATGCGACAGTGGGGGAGAGTCAAGACATGTGAGAGTGGAGACTATATGGAAAAATCTCTGTACATCCTTCTCAATTTTTTCTGTGAGCCTAAAACTATTCTAAAGAACTTTCTATTTTTTAAAAAGCCCACAGAATGTAAAATATACCATTCTATTTTATTACCATGACTAAATTATTTTTACTGTATTAGGCATCATTTTGTTTGATGCAACAAATAATATAACATACTGGTCACTTTCAAGTCACTCAGACAACCTCAGTAATTTGTAATTTATTTTAAAGCTCAGTAATCCAAACTTACCACTCATCCTTTGATCACATCTAGGTTCAAATGAAATTTACACATCATTTGCTTTATTGTCATTGTTATGTTTTTCATGATTGTTACTTAGCATCCATCTGAGTACAAACTGCTAATAAATATTTCTGGTATAAAGTGACTTAAGAAATAAAGCATTCCTAGGCCTGGATTATTTATGAAACTTTTCTAAAACACTGCATGTATGCTGATCATTGCAGCCTTCCCCTTGTTAATTATAAGAGAAGAGGCTAATCTAGTGAAAACATTAAAGAGATTTGCATATTAAAACCATAATACTGGACTTTAATCTATCTTATCTACTCTTGCTTTCTTCTCTACACTATGATTACCCATTTTGTCATCAGAATATTTAGGGAATAAGATGATTAATTCATAGTTGCAGTGTTCCTCAACAAGGAGATTACTCTAAAACAAGGAGCATTTGGAAATATGTAGAGAAAATTAATCGTAATATTTAAAAGCATATGACGAAGTTAGAATCACACATCAAAGACAATAAAATTTTGAATTGCATAAGGCATTCTAGCATAACAAAACAATCTTCTCTCCTAAAATACCAACCACTCTCTAGTTGAAAACATTAGTTCTGAAATGTTAGAAATGATGTTTAGCAAATCTAGATCTAAATTTACACTGGAAGAAAAAAAAGTCAAGGAAATGTTAATTCTAGGACTGACCTGTGGCATCTCATTGATTTCCAGAGACATTCAGCTGAAATTTGATGAACAACATTGTGCAATGTCTGTGCTCCTTGATAAATCTCTGGTGTGTGTGTGTGTGTGTGTGTGTGTGTGTGTGTGCGCGCGCGTGCATGTGTGCATGCATGCCTGTGTGTGCACATGAGAGGGAGTGAAAAAGAAAGAGGAAGAAAGTGACAAAAAGTCTAAAAAGTGGTAAAAAATTTACCTTTAAGTCTTGGGGAGAACTTTTAAAAAAATATGTCTTCCTTATTCCCTATACCTTCTACTCCCAATTCTGTCAAGTAGACTGAAATAAATCACCAAGGTTACATATAATGTGCTGGGAATGTTGGTACGATAAGAAAAATTGGGTGTTTTTCATACACATCACTAATGATTTCCAATAACCACTCTCTTCTCTTGCCTGAGCATAAAGAAGTTGGGACTTCACAGACTCTTACATCAGACAAGATCATGTGTTTCTGACCAGTTCAGACTGTATGAAAATGCCTAATAGTAAAATATTGAATAATCCATCTGTTCTTTCTTCTGCTGCTGTAGTAGTTTGTTGTTGTTGCTGTTAGGTGTTGTCAAGTTGTGTCCGACTCATAGCAAACCTCATAGGGTTTTCAATGGCTGTTGCTTCGAGAGTGGACTGCCATGTCTTTCTCCCATTTTTTGGTGCTGGGAATTGAACCTGGGACCTCAGAGACTGCAGAGCAGTGCTCTACCAACTGAGCTAAATCCCAGCCTGTTGTAGTAACTTGTTGTTAGGTGCCGAGGAGTCAGTATCCTACTCATAGTGATCCCGCATACAACAGGTGAAACACTATTGTCAGTGCTTCTCTGTTGTTCATATGGTTTTCAATGGCTGATTGATTTTGGGGAGTGGGTTGCCGGTAGTCTCCTGTCTCCCAAGTCTATAGCACCATGTGTGGCCAGGCAGTCTCCCATCCGAGTACTAACCAGGCTGGAGCATGCTTAGCTTCCGAGATCTGGCGGGATTCGATGCCACAGGGCTATGGCTGCAGGCCATTGTAGTAACTAGGAGGGCCTTTATTGGATGTGGAGCAATAAGTTCACACTAGCCTAGATCATTAATCACCATATGGAGTAGTGATCACTACTTGGACAGTTATACAAAACTGAATATTTTCTGTATAAGAGGAATACAAATATATCACATCATTATTGCTATTCGAAGACCATTTATCACTGCACCGTAGCCATGCAAACCTAATCAATATTGTCTTACTAACTCCATCTTACAGAAACTTAAGTACAATTAGTGAGTAGTCCAGGAATTAAACCCAAATATGACCACCATAGTCATGGGAATTCAAATACACCAAAACCTCCAAATAAATTTTTCAACTATGTCTTGTGTGATGCTCCTAACAAATCTCTTTTATTCCTCCTGCTACCAACTTGGCAAGATGTGAAGTCTTCCCCTATAGTGATGGCTTCCTTTCTTGCCATGACACTAAATTCTTTCTCTCATACAGGCTATATGGCACTTCCTACCAGAGTAATTTCCTAAAATACTCCTTGTATCCTGACTCATTTCTGCCATAACAAATGAATAAATAAATATATAAGATTTTATAATTGCCTGCTATCTAGAGGCTAAACTCTCTTTTAAAAAATTTTTGGAACCCAAAGGTTTTCCAATTTAGGGTGAACATAAGATTATCACAACTTTCTTATTTAAGAAAAATTGGAAATATAATCTTACATGTTTTGTGACTTCTCTATGGTCACATAATCGTAATTGGCAACATCAGCTAGACAGATGACAAAGATTCTGCATTCATAAAATACATAAGTGGGTTTTCACCTTCTCTATGAGAGCTTGAGTTATGGTGTCAGAAAACTGGAACTGAAGTCGATTTCTGTGACTAGCTGTATAAATTTGTCAAGTCACTTAAATTTTCAGGGCTTACTTCCCTCATTTGTGAACTCAAAATAATATTGTCTTACTCTAAAGGTTATTATGAGGATAAAATATGTTGATATAGATAAAATATTTGAATCACGGTATACCAGGTAGGAAGTTCTATGTGATGCAGGCAATTATTACTATTTCACCAAATAATCCTCTGCTTCCAGTAGCTCCATCTTTGCCCTTTCCTTTCAAATCCACACAACCATATTTTTGTCTTTGCTATTTCTTCCAGTTGAGTACATATATTTTCTTTCCATACTTGATATCATTTATATATATATAAAATATATATATATATATATATATATATATATATATATATATATATATATATATTTGTTGTTGTTGTTGTTGTTGTTAAGTGCCGTGGAGTTGGTGTCTGACTCATAGCGACCCTATGTACAACAGGTGAAACACTATTGTCAGTGCTTCTCTGCTGTTCATAGGGTTTTCAATGGCGGATTGATTTTTGGGAGTGGGTTGCCAGGTCCTTCTCCCATATATATATATATATATATATATATATATATATATATATATATATTTGATTATCAGATCAATGTCCCACCTACAATTTACCATTCTCCAAATGGCTCAGCCTTCGTGACCTCTTCAATCTTGTGAGTATGGTATAATGCGTATGCGTGTGCAGACACATAAGTATGTGTGCATTCCACACATTTGGTGTTTATCACCCCCTGTTTTGTATTATCTTCTTGTTAGCAGGCTTTCCTTCTATGGATTTTTTAGTTTACATGCTGATGAAGCAAGCAATTGAGTTGAATAGGTTTATGTAGCAAGGGACTGAGATCAGTTTTGAGATAAATGCCACCTTAGACCTGAACTGGAATCCTTAGTTCAGTCTTTAAGCAATTGAAACTACAGATTTTCAAGTGAAACTTCAGCCCTGGCAAGCACTCTGATTGCAATGCTGTGGGAGAACCTGCAGGAAAGGGTCGAACTAAGCCTTAGCTAGACTCCTGACCCACAGAAACTATGAGATAATAAACATTTCTTAAGCTGCTAAATGTAGGGTTAATCCAGTAAATATCTAATATAGTTTGGCTGGTAAGAGGAGAAAAAACATAAATTAGAACTTTACATTCAAGTCAAGAAAACAGTCCAGAAGCACATAGGTGAATGTTGATAAAAGGTCATATATAAACTTACTAGATGCCATGTAGTAAATGCAGGGCTTTGCAGGAGAAATGCAAAAGAACATCAATTTCCTGTCCAATTAGAAATTTTTTTCTAAGAGGAACATCTCTACTTTACATTTAAATGTCCTCCATTAACTGTAATTTATAGTGAAGAAAATGCTTACTGAATGTGATATCATTTCTCTAATACTGAGCAAAGATTTCAGAGACCTTTAGGGAATTTACAATTCAATCAAGGGGAAGACCAGACAAACCAGCTCCCGTGCCTTACTCTCTCAAATAGTCTCACTTACTTCTTGCTTACTCTACTTTCTTCTTGCAATGTTGCCTCATTAGACAGATGTGAATGTTATACTCTAAGAATAAAAAAGACAAAATGGTTGCCCTCCTCCCAATTTTCCATATACTTCATCAGAAAATTGATAGTGCCTATTAACTTAAAGAACTGCAGCTCAGCTAAATATATTTCTGTTGTGGAAATGGTGAGGCACAGCTGAAAATATCTGCATGTGGAAAGTAATTTACCTTAATATGATAGAGGTAGTGTGCTACAAAATAAAGAGAAAGAATTTAGAAGCTATAAAACATTTGAATTTTAATATTGCTTCTATAGCATACTTGCTTTGTGACTTTTTATTATGTTGAAATCTAAATCTGTTTTCTCATCAGTAAAACTGAGACTACAACAGCTCTATTAGTGTTGCTTTGATAAGTATATTAAATAATGAATGTAGTGTACTTGAGACCTTGTAATAGTTTCTCAAATATCAACTACCTTCTCTCCACCTCTTCCTTACCCCTTCTACCCACCAAATGAATTCAAATAGACAATATATATTTTTCCACCATTTTATACAATTGATTGTTCTTAGAGTACATGATTTGATATGTTTCCTGGTTTATACAACACAGGAAATGTCATAGTTCACAGAAACACTTCAATTTCTTTCTGCAGTTGTGGTCTGAGGTACTTATCTTTCCTTCAAGGATAGTGAAAATAATTTTTTAATTAATAAACAAAATTCTATTTATCATATACAACATGACATTTTTATGTATATATAATTTTTAAATGACTAAATCTATCTAATCCATGGACTTATTAACATAAATAGTGATATTTGGGGACAGAACCCTTAGTATCTACTTTGAGAATTTTTCAAAAACACAATACATTGTTATTAATTATAGTCATCATGCAATACATGGCTTATTCCTTGTATATAACTATCCTTTTCTGTATATTTGCATATATTTATTTATTGTATATATTTTATATCTGTATGTATTTATATACACAGATACTTTATATCTCTCCAGTCTCCCTCTCTATACTGCAACAGCTCTTGGTAACCACCAATACACTTCTTTCATGAAATCAACATTTTTAGACTATATATATATATATATATATATATATATATATATATATATATATATGAGATGATGTGGTATATATCTTTCTGTGCCTGGATTATTTAGTTAAATATAGCCCTCCAGGCTTATTCATGTTGTATTGAACAGGCATGCCATCTCAAATGGCAAGACATGCTTCTTTTCTTGATAGCTGAATGGTATGTTAGTGTGTATATGGGTAGACCCCAGAAAACTGAAATTTATTCATTAAAAATTGTGTATTATATGTTCAAACTTTACTTACCTTCAAAATATTCTCTGATTGATGCAATACACCCATTGAGACAATTTTTCTACTGCTCAAAATAGGTTTTGAACCTGTCAATTTACTCAAAATGAGAGGAAACCTAGTGGTTGCAACAATAGGCTCAAACATAAAAAGATTGTGTGCATGACACAGTGTTTGGTAGTATTTTGTTCTGTTGTACATAGGGTATCTATGAGTTAGACTTGACTCAGTAGCACCTAAGAACAACAACAACATTGCATATACAATTTGTCCACTAATGGAAATATAGATTGATTTCATTTCTTGACTATAATGTTCTTGACTATAACAAATATGTGTCTACAGAGGTCACCTCACACCTGTTAAAATAGCTATTATCAAAACAAGAAAAGATAACAACTGTTGGCAAAAATGTGGAATACAATGAACCATTGCATGTTGTTGGTAGGCATTATGGAAGACAGTATAGCGTTTTCTCAGAAAATTAAAAATAGAACGTATGATCAAGTGATTCTAATACTAGTGTATATATCCAAAGGTCAGTGGAATTTTGGTGTGAATTTATTTTTTTCCACAACTCACCTTTGAGACACTCAGATGAATTTATTCATCAAGCTGAATGAATGTGTGGTTCTAGGGAAGTTAGACTACAAGTACAACATAGGATCACACTTGACCCTAATTCAGAAGACATTATTTTATAGTGCTTATAGAAATTTGTGTCTTTACTTCATTCAGTGATTCAGTTGTAGGATATCCATGGAGTTTCTAAGTTGGTACTTATTCTACTCATCAGAAAGAATACATAATTTGCCATTTTTCCTGACCAATGAAGTTGATACATGCTACAAACTTCAGCATTTGGTTGGTCATAAATTTATCATATGAGAATAATTGTTCTGCTTTTTTGTGTCATTAATTTAGCATTCCAGCCCTGAAAAAGTTGTTAAGTGCTCTCATATCAGGTCTGACTCATAGCGACCCTGTGTACAACAGAACAAAAAATTCCCTGACACTGGGCCCTGCCCAGAACTATGTCAGTTCTTCTCTGCTATTCATAGGGTTGTCAAAGATTGATTGTTTTGGGATTGCTTTTGAAGTGGATTGTCACATCCTTCTCCCATCTCTGAATGAGTAGGTAGTTTTATTTGGTCTTAGACTAGATATCATAGTACTTATCTTCGGCTGAAGTGAACATTTGAAATTACATGTATTAGGGTCCAGCTTGAGTCCACACTGACATTTGTATGGCAGTACCCTCTAATCTGTATTAAGCTGAGTGATAACCTTAGCCAAAAGATTATATCTTGAACCATAACAGTAGATGGTATATATCTAGGATCCTTATTTCACCTATTTACAATGAGGTATAAATGAGATTGACATGTTCATTCAGCTGAAGTCTAAATGTATATATCACTGTCTAAACTTAGTCAGAAACTCAAAATTCAGGTGTCTCAGCATTTGAAATAAGGTAGACTTATTAATAACTGCATGGAAAATCAATCATTTTACCTTAAAATGTCTCCATTGTAAGATTCATGAGTGCTAGTTCAGTACAAAAATTGTCTTTAGCGTAAATGCTACAGAATTTCTTCTAACTGATGTCACTTAAGGATAACATTTTTGTTTATATTTCCCCCAAAATGGACATATAAGCAAGAATATGGATGAAGAAGTGTTATTTGAAATTAAATCCCTAGAAACATGACTCAAAAATCAAAGATTAAGAAAAAAAGAAGGAAAAGTGTGGGGGGGGGGGGAGAAGAGGAGGTGAGTCTGGCAAATGGCATCTAATATTGTTCACCTAAGGAATAGGTAAAATGTAACACTTAATCTATCTCTATCCCCAATTGTTCAAGCATCATTCTTGGGAGCATTAACTGCTCTGCACTTCTGGAGTATTCTAGTAGGCAGGGATAGAAATAACCCAGGTTATCAGATAAGACTTTGAGACAAACTAAGAAAATACAGGGGGTACATTTTCAAGTGGGACATTGACAGTACAAGATGAATTGAAGTCCCTCAAAATTGCAGCTGAATTTGAGGTATGGCATGCTTATGGCATATGTATCAACCTCTCCCTTTTAATTAATGAGTAAGTCTTTCTTCTGAAATTCCTTTTTACCAATAAAATTTCCTTCTTGGGAAATAATGACCTTCATGTCTAAATCAAAGATAAGTTCCAAAGGTGAATGCCTCATGCAGAAATAGTTCCATTACCCTGTCACATTTTTACAGAAGGGACCAGTCTTATGGATTTCATGACCAGGTGAATAATACCATGACATTTGTATCCTAAAAGGTGTGGGCATCAAGAAATGATGAAAAAACAGATACACACAAGCAGAAAGCTAAATCAAATTCACCATATAATTTTTCTCAGTGACCTGATCAGTAATAACAATCGGAGATTGACAATTATCATAGTTAAATTTATGATGATCACACATGAATGCCATAGCCATTGTTCAAATTATCTATTGTATATTGAAAAAAATCTCAAAACTTAGTGACTTAAAACAACTATTGTGTTTCTTCTCAAGATGCTGTGCATTCGGTATCTAGGCAGGGACAACTGGAATGATTTTTCTGTCATCAATTGAAGTCACACAGTGATATTCAACTGGTCATTATGCTGGCTTGAGAATCCATGCTGGTTCATACAAATGTCAGGCATTTGGTGAATATGACTGCAAAGTTGGAGTAAACCCGACTGTTAATTGAAGAACTTGTATGTGGATTCTCTAGCATAGTGCTCTCAAAGTACTTAGATTTCAGTGACAGTAATCCCAGAGGCCTATGTGGAACCTGGTAGCACAAGAATGTCACTTCTGCCATAAAGTATTAGTCAAGCATGTTACTAGGTTAGTGTAGCACTGAAGAGAGAAGAGCTAGGCTACTTCTTAATGCAAAGAATAAGAAACAAATTATAGTTACCTTTAACCTACCACACTTGCAATATTTGATCTTGATTTCAAATAAAAAATTTTAAGGGTTTCTTTGAACTTTTTCTTCACTGCATTGAAGCAACTCCTCTTAAAAGGTAAGAGACTAAATCCTAGCTTACATCCCAGTCTCAGAAGGAAATCATGGTCAAAAACTAAATAAACAGCAGAATTTTGAAAAACCATGGAAGTACTAAAGATTTATCATACTTACTGTCATCAAAACTTTGAAATGTGGTTTTGAAATAGTGCCATATCATGAGATCCTTTTTATTGGTGAATCCATTATTTAAAAACAACTGATATAACTAAAATATTTGCAAAACTTTCTGTAAGGATAGCCTCTTGTTTTAACTATATTTGTTGTTGAACATATGCTTGAAGGTGATATATTTTTAAAAACTTCTTTGGTGAATCCACAGCAGTAGAATCTTGTTCCTACAACTACCCACTTAATAGTTAATGAAGTTAATCTCGGTAGGTGTGGATTCCTTACAGGTTTCCTGTTTGTCTTGATCTTATTTGTAACTTATTGAGTAAATTGTAGACACCGTCTTTCATTTCCCCTGTTACACATAGGAATGCACTTAGAATCTGTGTGCTTACTTGGATTATAATGAATTCCAGAAGCTCATGTGTTTACCTTACTTCTCCCAAAAGTACAACTTGAACAAAGATAACAGTCACAGAGTCAGCATCTGTCCAAGATTGAGTAGAAAATGACTACATTTGTAGCCTTGGGACATTTCTACTTATTGTCAATTTTCTCTGTCTATTGACTTACGCCCCTCACATGCCTGTCAGCTTGTCATGCTGTGGGGGCTTGCATGTAACTGTGATGCTGAAAGCTATGCTACCAGTATTTCAGATACCAACAGGGCCACCCATAGTGGACAAGCTTTAGCTGAGCTTCCAGACTAGGGAGAAGGACCCAGTAGTTCACTACCAAAATAATTATCCATTGACAACCCTGTGCATATATTATGATGGCAGACTGAAAACAATCATGCTTTAACTGGGAAAGAAGAAAGAGATATAAGCAGTCTATAAGGTCTCCACTCAAAGCAGAGATTCTGGAGAGTGCCTTAAATTAGTGGAAAATGACTTGTGCTATGACATCAGACTAAATACAGTAAACTTTTAAGGTGGAGAAGTAGAAACAGGGGATATCATTTTAGAGAAGCCCACTCCAGGCAAGCAGCAGTGAGCTGTGGCGAGAGCCTCTATCCACGCAAGGGAGTTGGGGCACAGAGCCTGACGTGCACACACACAAAAAGACTTCTCCATAATCTATCATGAGCTAATTCATGGACCAGATAGGTGCAGCTAATATGCAAGTGAACTTTCAGTGAAAGGTTGCTCAGGGAACAAGATAAGGGGGCTGGCAGAGCCTGCCTCAATGAGGAAATACACACATCAGCATAGGTAACTGGGGCACCCTCGAAGGGCTGAGAAAAATAGCAAAAAGCCAAGTCTGACTTAGGAACAGACACTGCAGAATCACACAGACAAAGCCTGTGGGATAGCAGTAACATTGTGTAACTGAGCGTCATAAGAAAAGTGGTCACAATTTTTCCCACCCCATCCCCAACAGCCCAAGTTAGTTAAGGAGCTATTGCTAAAAGGAACACAAGACATTGCCCCTTTATGTAAACAATCTCGGGGCCTATCTGATAAACAGGAGTCTATGGGTAATATTGGCTGCAAAATCTAGAGGATACAGAGAGTGCTCCAAATCAGGTATATCTAATTAAACAATCCTGGAGGTAAGTTGCTTGTGGCCCTGAGATACAGGGGCTACTGCAAGTATCCCAACAACTTGGAACCTCCAGGAGGCACATATTCAGCTAGGGCACATGGTGAGTCCCAAAGAGGGTTGGTGCTGATTAGCAAAACCCAAATGCCCACAGTGAAGTCTGCAGACAAACCTATCCCAGCTTTATAGGCTGCAGAGGGAGTGGTTACCAAGAGTGCCACACTTGAGGAAGCAGGAGGGATCCTGATAGTTCATGAGTCAGAAGGACAGAAAACGGATTGCCTCATGAACAGGTTCAGGGATCTGAACAGCACATACCCTCTCTGAGACATGAACTGCATGGTGGCCGGAAAGAAGGGATGGGACAGCTATTTGACAACATATAGAGAGAAGAAAGAAGTCATAAGGAATTAAGGAATGGAGTGGATGTGGATCAGGATTGTTATTATTCTTTTTTATTCTTTTTCTGCATGGGTTGAGTAGTTCTGAATTTTTTATCTGTCTTTGACTGTTGTTATTATTGTTGTTGTTGTTATTGTTATTGTTATTGTTATTATTATTATTATTACCATCATTTTATTTTTTTTAATTTTGTGTGGGCCTCCGAAGAGTTGTTTAATTCTGGTGGCCTCTTACTAGCTTTCTCCTATACCACATTACCTCTCCCTTTATGTCCATAGACTTTGAAACCTCTCATCAACAACCTCACTAACCATAATTTCCAACAAGTCTTTGGCTTAGGGTACACTAGTCAATCAATATCTCCCAAATTTATTTGTGAAATCAAAATATGGCTTCTTAGAACCTTACGTTGTCTAGACCATGCACCCATACCAGGTAATAGGAAAGTCTCAAAATAAAAATACATGAAACATGAAAGGTCAGGTTGGATGTGAAGCCCCAATGTACCCAAATCCTTCAAGAGATGATTTTAAAGTAACCAAATTCTTAGAGATGCTAGAAAAGAATTTAGGAGTCTGCTTGAAAGGCCTCAAGAACACCACAATGAGAGCAATTGAAACACTGGATGAAAAAGCATCTAACTGAGAAGAAAAGTTGAGCAAAGAAATTAAGATACTGAAGAAGAATCAAACAAAAATGTTGGAATTACAAAATAAAATCAATCAATTTAATATTACAGTAGAATCATCAGTATCCATATTGGATGAAGCCAAAAAAAAGATTTCTATTACTGAAGAAAAAGTTGAAGATCTTATCTATTCAGATGCCAAAAAAAGATAGGAAGATGAGGCAATATGATCAATAATTTCAAGAGCTCTTTGATGAAATGAAGGTACAAAACCTACAAATTCAGAGAATTAATGAAGGAACTGAAAATAACACTGGGGGTTAGGAAATCTTCTTGATGAAATAATAGCTGAAATTTTTCTCAAAACTAAGTGAAGAAAGATATACATATACCACAGAGCTGGTGTTTAGCTCAGTTGGTTGATGGCTGCTCTGCAGTCTCTGAGGACCTGGGTCTGATCCTCAGCACCACAAAAATGGGAGAAGGATGTGACAATCCCCTCTCAAAGAAATCCTGAAATAATCAGCCATTGAAATCCCTATGAGAGTCACTATGAGTTAGACCTGACTCAATGGTTCCTAACAACAACAGTACTACAGAAGCATCCAGAACTCCAAATAGTGTAGACTGGAAAAAGACAGTCTCCACAACACATCATAATTCTAATGCTAAATCTAGACAGCAAAGAAGCTATTTTAAAATCGGTAAGAGAGAAACACCAATTCACAATGGCAAACTCAGCTGAATAACCGCTGACTTCTCAAAAACAAATTTAAAGCAAGGAAAGCATAGGCAGACATCATTCAAGTCCTAAAAAAGAATAACTACCAACCAAGATTACTTTATCCAACAAAGTTATCTTTTAAAATAGAGTTTCAAGACATGATCTTCTGCCAAAAGGGCCCAAAAAATTACACTGTAAAATCTTCAAACCAATTATCTCTTCAGCAAAGTAACAAGATACAATATTAACACTCGAAAATCAGTAGCCTTTGTTTGTACTAATGGTGAATAGGACGATAAAGAAATTAAGACAACAATCCAATACACAATACCACACCCGAGAAGGAAATTAAGACAATATAACACACAATAGCACATCAAAAGTTTAAATATTTAGGAATCAATGTAACCAATGACCCTAAAGACCTCTACTAGGAACACTTCAAAACATTGAAGAAAGAAACATCAGAAGACAATACAAGACAGAAGGACTCCCCTTGCTCATGGATCAGGAGAATTAATATTGTAAAAATGTTTCTACCATCAAAAACAATTTACAGATGTAATGCAATCCCCATCAAAATTCCAATGAAAGATTTTGTAGAAATGGCAAAAACAATCCTGAAATTCATGTGGAAGCACAAAAGACCACATATAGTCCAAACAATCGCAAGCAGCAAAAACAGTGCAGGAGTATCATAATACCTGACTTCAAACTATACTACAGGGCCATAATGGCAAAAACAGCTTTGTACAGGCACAATTATGGGCTTGATGATGAATGGAACAGAATTGAAGACTGAGAAATACAACTACGCAACTACAGCCACTTGATTTTTGAGAAAGGAGCTAAGAATGTTCAATGGAGAAAAGATAGTTTCTACAAAAATTGGTTCTGGGAATATTGGACATCCATTTACAGAAAACTGAAAATAGACCAATATTGCTCAATCAGTAAAAGGCAAATCGAAATGAATGAGCCCTTAACATAAAACTAGAAACCTAAACCTACTTGAAGAAAAGATAGGGATTATGCTTCCACATAAAGGCATGGGCAAGTATTTACTGAACAATAATCTAATTGCATAGGAAACTGCACCTACAGTTGAAAAAAGGGATTATTTGAAATAAGAAATAGCAACATATATCAAACAAAGTTTCATGGAAGAGGTATTCCTGGCTCACTAGATATATATTGCTAAATTACTCTTAAAAGAATGTGAGTCCATTTATATAAAGATTCATAATTTCAACCATATATTTAAAATCCAAAGAAATTTTTCTAACGTCATTTGGAGAAAAAGTTTGATTAAAACATAGAGAATATTATCTGTGGCCTTTATTTCCCATTCCTCGCTGGCTATATGCTGAAAAATGATAACTGTACCAAGCTCATAGTGATGACTTTCTAACTCCAAAAAATCCTGTTTACTGGCATAATTTGCCATGAGAATTCACAAATTATGGTTTTGTAGCAAATTTGTACATAAAATTTACATGTACTATGTTCATTATTGTCTACTTTTGCATGAATCATTGTGAAAAGATTGAGAATTTCTCAAATGGTAAAGTATCATTTATCATTATGGTTTTAGTATATATTTACATAAAAATCAATAGAATATATTTCAAACATTTATAGACAGTTTTCTTTATTTTTCTGTTCAAATCAAGCTCACGAATTTTTCCCTTTGTGTTACTGATTTATAAAATGTATTAATATAGAATTATCTATTCTATAACTCTAGAAATCTTCCCTGCAAGTTTGTACCCTGAGTCTTACCTTTACCTATGATATATTTCAAGTCAATCAGTAATTACTGTAATCAAGTTAGCATGTTTCTTTTACTTTGTGGCTTCTTGTTCTCTTAGCCAGAAAATATTTCATATTTAGATTGTATGTATTTCCATTTTGCTGGCTTTACATTTGTATTTAACTTTTGGCTCTATCTATCATTTATTTCAAGCCTTCATTTAGGCAATCATTATCACTCCTCCCCTCTACTTATGCTGGGAATCCAGCTGATTCAAAATCGTCCATTGCATAAGGATTTTATCCTTCATCACTCAATATCTTTTTGTCACTTATTAATATATCTCATATATCAGCATTTGTTTTGGGATTTCTTTATGATTCCATATACCTGTATATTATTCATGTACTAATGCTATTTTTGCCTACAGCTGTAGCCCTGTGGCATCTGATCCCATCAGATCTCAGAAGCTAAGCAGGGTCTGGCCTGGTTAGTACTTGGATAAGAGACCACCTGGGAACAACAGGAGCTGTAGGCTTGGGAGACAGACCCGGCAACCCATGCCCAAATATCAATCCACCATTGAAAACCCTATGAACAGCAGAGAAGAACTGACAATAGTGTTTCCCCTGTTGCAGGTAAAAAGTCGCTATGAGTTGGATAGCAACTCCAAGGCACCTAACAACAAAAACAACAACAATGCTATTTTTATCAATTTGATAATGCATTTTAGTATTACATTGGGTTAGTCTTTTCTCCTTCCTTTTCTTCAGAATTTGTAACATTTAAAATAAATTTCTTTCTTTAAAATTTTTATTTTAATTTTTAGGGATTATAGTAAGTTTATAGAGTAATTCTATGGTTTGAATCTGAAATGTTCCTTAAAGTCTCAAGTGGCAAATGCTTGTTTTCCAGCTGATGGGTTTTTGTTAAGTGATTTGATACTGAGGGCTCTAACATAATCAATGGATTGATCTCTAGATGGAATCAAAATATGATGGCATCATTGGGAGGTGTTGGAAAACTAAGAGGTAGGATATACTTGTAGGAAATATGTCATAGGATTGTGCCCTGAAAGATTTATCTTGTCCCTATCCCTTTCCTATTTTTCCTTCCTATTCAACATCTGGTGATCAGCTCTGTTCCACCATGTATTCCCTCCTATGATGCTCTGCCTCACCACAATCCCAGAAGTAATAGACTCCAGTGACTATGGGCTGAGATCATGAGTGAAAATAAACCTTTCCTCCTTAAGTTATTATATCAGGTATTTGGTCACAAAACAAATGCTGATATATGAGATATATTAATAAGTTACAAAAAGATATTGAGTAATGATAAAGCCAACTAACTCAGAAAATTAAAACCAAGAAGTGGGGCAACCTGACAATGTGGTTCAGAAGCCTTTGGAACTAGTTTATGGCAGTAATTTGGAAAGATTTGGAGAAGTTGGCTAAAGAAATCCTAGAATACTTTCAATAAAACTCAGTCTTGTGTAAATTCAGAAGACCAGACTACTGATAGGAACATGGGTAGTAAAGACTATGCTCCTGATGTTTCATATAGGAACTAGAACTAGAGACCATTCATGTTACATTGTTGCAAAGAGCCTATCTAGATTTTGTCCATGCCCTGAGACTCTGTGGAGGTTGAAGTTATCTGGAGGAAACTTCAATGTAACCCAGACTTCAGGCTGTAGCATGAGTATTGCTACTTTCTTTTAGCCACATGTACAGTGAGAATTCAGAACTGTAAGAATAAAGGAGGATATGGTTTTTGAAAAGACTGGCACAATTAAAATGAAGTCAAATTCTTTTAACAGAAGCAACAGGAAAGATTCCTTAAGGCCATCTCAGAAACTGGCCAGATCCCACCTATTGCAGAATCCATACTATAAAAATGTAAACTTATTTGAAAGACTTTCCCTTGAAAAAAAAGAACATCACTGGGATACACTGAATGCATAGGGTCACTGAGAAAGCTGTTTCTCCAGGATTTCTATTGTATATTCAACTTATTCTTTGTATTAGAAAAATTAATGTTGTGAATACCAATGCAATCCAAACCCTATGCTGGAAGAAAATGGTCAATTATATAGATGTATGCGTGTATATGTATGTGTGTAAGAGAGAGAGGTGCTGAAGAAGGATAACAATATTCATTTATGTACAGAGATAATTATTGATAAGTCTTTTTCACCTCTGTATATTATCAGTTCTGGTTAACAGACAGATGATCTATGTGGCATTAAGAATTCTAAGATGAACTGCAGTGGTAGATATTACTTTATAATCTCCTCTCTTTGAGTCTAGGAGGACTTTTGTCAACTATAAAACTTTATTCCCATTATATGTTAATAATATTGCAAAAGGAATTTTATAGAGGTAAATAAGGGCCCCAGTAACCTGGCCTTGATTTAATCACAGGGGAATTACCTTAGATAATTATCTTCACACAATCAATTCTTGTCTTTAAAAGACAGTGAAGAATCGGAAGAAAGTCTCCTGATAACCTTGAGGATTTTAAACTGTCATGTTTTGAATGAGCTGCTCCACTAGAATCTGAGGGAGGGCTATTAGTTTCTGAAAGATGACATGCAGAAAAAATTGTGATCTCAGTTTTAAAAATTTCAGTTCTGCCAACAACCTGATCAAGCTTTGAAGAGGACCTTGAATTTAAGATGATATCATAGCTCTGGCCAATAATCAAATTACAGTTTTGTGAGACACTGAGCAGAGCACTCAGCTAAATTGTGTCTAGACTTTTAATTCAGGAAAATAGTTACAACACCTTGTCATATAACAACACAAAAGTAATATAGCTCAAGGAACCAGAAAAGGCAGCATAATTCATTGGTTATAAGCAGAAGCCTAGCCTCTATTCCCAGCACTCTTTTTTTAATTTTTGCATTACTTCAGATAACATGTCTGTATTAGCCAGATTTTGATCACTATAGCAAAATCCCTGGCAAAATTAATTTCTAAAGAGGAAATGTTTACTTTGTCTCATGATCTTAGAGATTATACTCTATGATTGGGCAAATCCATTGTATTTATGCTTTTGGAGAGAATGCTGGATGGTACTGATGGGAAATATCAAAACAAACTGCTCACTTCATGACCAGAAGTAAAAGAACAAGAGCAATGGTCCATTGTCCCACAATTCCCTTTAGGAGCACACCTCTAATGATCTAAAGAACTCTTGTGTGACTTATCTGTCCATTACTATGACCAAATAACTAAGATGAACAACATAATAAGGGGAAAGTTTTATTTTAGCTCTGTTGCAGAGGTTTCAGTTCATGATTAGTTTTTCTTATTGCTTTGGGCCTGTGAAGCATAGTATATTTTGGTGGGATCATAGAGTGGAAGAAGAAGCTCACTTAATCATGAGCAAGATATGAGTGAGACAGAAAGAGTCCAGGGCTCCAATATCTTTTTCTAGGTCAAATGCATAGTGATCCAGCTTCCTTCAGCTTGACCCTACCTCTTAGGAAACCCACTACCTTTGCACCAACCTGGGGACAAAGCCTTTGTGGGGCACTCAACATCCAAGCAATAGAAATCTCTAATCCTGTTTTGTCACCTGTAAGTCAGGCATACAATACTCATAATGATCATTATGGATAATAATAATAAAGTAAAGCAAATTATTATTTAACACAATGCTTAGCAAAAGGTGAGTATTAAAATAATTGGAGCAATGGATATTATTTGTAGAAACGTTATTTTTAATTTTTGGAGATTTTTTTTCTTTTGAGACAGTTCAAGGTAGCTCAGGCTGAGCTTGAATTCACTGTGTAGCCCAGGCTTGCCATGAATTTGCATTCTTCCTGCCTCAGCTCTGGAATGCTAGGATTACAGAAATGTGGTACCATATTTTGGGACTATTAACATCTATCATTCACATTAGGCCAGCACCACAGGATATGTAGACATGTTTAGAAATAATTAGGCAACTGAGGAAATAATTTTCTGAAATATTTTCCTTTTATGTATGAGTTATCTTGTGCATTGTCATTATAAAATATTTGACAAAAACAAACTTACTGGAGAAATAATGTACTGGGGCCACAGTTTAGGGGATTTTAGTCCACAGAGTGAAGAGGGCATGGTAGCAGGGCAGGAGGCACAGTCTGTGAAGAACATTTCATATCTTGACAATCAGGAAGCAGAGAGAGCTATTGCAACTTGGGGCCTACATAACACTTCCAAAGGCTCACCCCTCATGACCTACCTCTGCAAAGCTACATTTCATCTCCCAAAGTTCCACAGCCTCCCAGGACAGTATCACCAACTGAGAACAAAACAACACATGATCTTTGGGAAATATTTTAGATTTAACTTATATTATATATTCCCCAATTTAAAGTGTTCCTAACCACTGGGTGCTGTTGCACATGCCTATAATTCCAGCAACTGGGGAGACTCAGGCAGGAGGATCACAAGTTTCAGGCCAGAGACAGCCTTTGTAACAGTTAGACTCTGTGTCAAAATAAAACATAAAGTAAAAAAAGGGACTGAAGGTACAGCTCAGTGGTGGAGTGCTTGCCTAGCATATGTGAGGCCCTGGGTTCTACCCACAAGGACTTCAAAAAAAAAAAAAAAAGGAAAAAAACGCAAAAGGAGAGAGAGAGAGACAGACAGGCAGACAGACATAGTGTCCCAAACTTAAGACTAGTGAATAAGTGAATACAGCTAAATAAATCAGGATATATTGTCTTCTGAAGATGTTGATAAAGTTGCCTTCATGATGAGATACAGTATTCTTCATCTCAAGCATATGTATAGCTTCTATAAAAGTAGGTGTTCCTACAATTGAATTTTCCTTTAGTCCTGTTTATTTGATAAAAAATGATTTAGAGTCTGGCCCATATGTGACAAAATAATAATCAGTAGCAAGGACCTAGATATCCTTGAATGCCATGCTTAACTAGTTAGTTAATGACAAGCCACTAAGACTTTTAAGAGGAAGAACAACAAAATATATAATGGATTGCAAAATGGGCACAAAATTTATGGCTTATTCTAATGAGTATAATATACCTTCCTTCTGTTCAAACTCTGAGGTTGTTGACCAAGTAAATTTTTTATGAAGCATCATTAAAATTGACAGAAGGAAAAGCCTGAAATCTGTTCACACATTAGAGTTCTGTCTCTTTTGCTGCTTATGGAAACCCTGCCCAATGTGAAAAGCATACACTAGACTAGAAAGTGATTAAAAATAAATGAATTCATTAATTAAGTAGAAAAACAAATAAACAGACAATAATAATGAAAAAACTGGAGCGGAGACTAGTTTTTCAGCTGAGGCTGGGATCCTTTTGAATCAGCCATGCCCAAGCCAACCTTAATATATTGATGAGTAAGCCAAGTGTGGCCTGGTCATATTGTTCAACCCACAGAAATATGAGTTCAACATACATGGCTGTTATTTTAAGTCACTGAATTTTGAAGTGCTTTGTCATGCAGCAAAAGCTGACATACCACTGTTGCTTTTTCTCGACAAAATAAAAAATAATTTCAATTATCCTCAAACTTTGGGTTTGCTAATCTTTATCTTCTTTATTCTTTATTTTTACATACTCATAATTCATGTTTTCAAGATTAAAGGCAACATCTAGCCTTAAGAAACCCTCAGTGTTTATTTAAAATTTTACACTTTAACCTATGTACATCTGTATTTGCCTAGAATATTTCCCTCAATACAAATTATTTGAGGGAATAAAAATGAGTTTTTAAAAATAAATCTGTTAATGATATTCCTCAAAAAGTTATATTCATCATCTCAGTGCAAATTTCAGTTATAAAATATCACTGTGTGAATAATGCTTTCTGATTTTAACTAATATTATGACTTAAAGTTTCTGAAAGTATCTAGTATGTTTTTCAAAATGAAGTGAACATCATTAAGTTCTCTGAGTGAAGCCAAGTGAATAACACCCATATTCCTCACTCACTTCTGAATCTTTTGATATGTGGGGCAAAAGTTTCAATCAGGGGAAAAATATCATCTTTGAAAACTCCTGCTCCTGACCAAAATGATGTACCAGGAAAAAGATTTGCCCTCCCATTTAAAACAATTAAAAATCATAGAAAATGTTTGGAACAGCATTGTTTAGACATTGAATAGAGGGCAGCTAGGATGAGATTCCTGGGAGAAGGAGAATAAACAAGATGGAAATGACCATCTCCCAGCATAGTTTTCTGAGCATTTCTCAGGGTCGCAGCACAGGTGGGAAAAACTGAGCAAAGACTTACATTATGACTAAATGGAAGAGAAGGAGATCAGAAATTGAGGAGATTAGAATTTGAGGGGAACATATGGGGGGAGGAGAGAACTGCTCAAATAGAGAATTCTGGAGATCTACAGAGGGTTCTACTTGAGTTTGTAGCTGAACACTGATCTCAATATACATGAAACTACATGTGATTAGAAAAAGGTCAGGGAAGGAATCATAAGAGTAGGCAAAACAATCCATGGACTTCTCAAGCGCTATGAAGAGTTATCTTCCAACCAAACAGAATGGAGAGATGCTACAACACATGGTGCCTCAGGTACAGTCTCCAGAAATTTATTGCCTTAGTAGCATGACTCAGCCCTAGCTTAACAGCGACTCTGGACCCAAACAGCACAAACTGAAAGCAATTCTATAAGTATGCAACTGATTTCACATGGTTTAACTGCATTCCAACACAAAATCCAAAAACCAAATGTGTAAATTCACGAAGTTCAACATCCAGCTCACAATTGCCAAGTATTCAGGTTGCAGAAAAATATGACTTATGACTAGCATAAAAATAAATCAATAGAAGCAATTCCAGGAATAAAAGAAAATGCAAGTACTACCCAAGGACAATTGAAGAACTGGTATAAATATGTTCCATATGGTCAAGATAATGGAAAAAGTCTCAAACACAATGAGGAAAGTAATAGAAGATTTTTAAAAGACACAAATTAGATTTATAGAGATTAGAAATTATAGTACCTGAAATGAAAAATATACTAGATTGGATTTACAGCAGAGCTGGCAAATGTCAAGAATTGAATGTACATAGTAGACAAAGAAAGGGTTTCAAATCAAGGATCTGTATTTTTCCTTTAAGAAATCAATAAAGCATATTAATGATAACTTCAAATAAGCATAGGGAGAAAATAAAGATAACAGAAGTAAATGAAATAGAAAACATGTCAATAATGGTGTTAGGATTACATGCTGAATGTCCCACAAAGGCCTATGTTTTGTGTAGCACCGTTGGGAAGTAGTGGATTCTTTAAGAGGCAGAACCTCTTGAGCAGTCTTTAAGTCACTGGGAGCACAACCTCCAATAGCATTGTGAGACTGATCCCTTCTTCTTCCTCTTAATGCTTCCTAACAAAGAGGTTAGTGATTTTGCTATGTTGTAATGTGCCAACTCTCCACAGGCCCAGATTAACAGGGTCAACCAATCATGGTCTATAACCTCAAAACTGTAATACAAAATAAATCGGAGAAGTTCTAGGAGCTGAAACGTGGAGAAAGTGGACGGTAGTTCCACCTCCTTGAGAGAAGAGATGACTCCATATCTTGAGGGGAACTGTGAAGACTGGCATCCCTGAGCTGAAGTCAAAGAATCCAAGTGCAAATGGCCACCACCTCCCCTAAGAGACTTCACTATTAAAGGACACAAAAAAAAGTTGCAGCAAACTATGCAAGTTTTTTTTTTTTTTTTCCTGTGCTGGTGAATTAACCCAGGCCCTTACACAGGGAAATTGCTCTATCACTGTGCTGTATCCCCTGCCCTTTTCTTATTTTTTTATTTTGCCACAGTCTTCCTGACTAGCCCAAGCAGCCTCCGGCCTGTGACTCACAAATCTTCTGCCTCAGCCCCCTCAACTTCCTGGGTTTGCAGGTATGTGCCACCACACCAGGCTCTCTCCTCCCCTTGTTTACTTTAAATTTTAATTTCCTCATTTATCTTTCCTCTAATGTAATTGTCATACTCTTTCTTTTTTATTTTTCTTTTTTAACTTTTGCTGCCTATATATCTCTCTTTCCTAATTACTACAACTTTATTTCCATTTTAACTTTATTATATAAAATAAATCTCTTATGCTTTTCATTTTTATTCCTCTTTTTATGCTTATCTAATTTTGCTTACACATTTTTGTCTTTATTGTAAAACCAGGTCTTTTTTTAATTGATTGCTTTTCCTCTCCCTCTTCCTAACATTCTTATTCTTTCTTCTTCTTTTACTGTTATTTTACTTCACCTTTGCTCTTTCTTTCTTTCTCCCTTTTTTCTGCCCCACTCCCTTTTTAGTTTAGGCAGTAGTTATTTTTACTTTC
>VMDO01009665.1:0-76031 GCA_007922755.1 Pedetes capensis
TTCCTTTGCCCATTTGTGTATTGGGTTGTTTGGTTTGGGGGGAGTTTTTTTCTTGAGTTCTTTATAAATTCTAGTAATTAGACCTTTGTCTGATGTATAAAATGCGAAGATTTTTTCCCATTCCGTGGGGGTTTCCTTGACTCTGTTAATTGTTTCTTTTGCTGTGCAGAAGCTTTTTAATTTCATGTGATCCCACTTACCTATTTTTGTTGCAATTTCTTGAGCAATTGGAGTCCTATTAAGGAAATACTTTCCTATGCCTATATGATGGAGTGTATTGCCTATCTTGCCGTCTACAAGTTTTAAAGTTTCTGGTTTTATATTGAGATCTTTTATCCATTTTGAGTTAACTCTCATGTATATTGAGAGATGGGGGTCAGCTTTCATTTTTCTGCATGTGGATGACCATGTTTCCCAGCACCATTTGTTGAAGAGCCTGTCCTTTTTCCAGTTTATTTGCTTTGCTCCTTTGTTGAAAATCAGGTGGCTATAGGTGTGTTGAGGTATTTCTGGGTCTTCTATTCTGTTCCAGATGTCTTTGGGCCTATTTTTGTGCCAGTACCAAGCTGTTTTTGCAACCACTGCTCTATATGGAAGTTAAATTTTAGTAAATCAGGCATAATAAGGATCAGTTTTGAACACTGGAATGCTGTCTACGTTATGTCTTTGGTTCATTTTTGCCATAAGACCTCATTTCTATTGTTAATACTCTGCTGAAAACATCTCAGCTGTCCTTTTAAGTAGAGTACCAAATACAACACCTTTCTACATACATATTTACTGTTGAAACGCTTCTAAATGTACACACCTCTTATTGCTTCCACTTAAGTCTCTTTAGATGTCTGTGTGACACTGTCATCCTCATAACCAATTAGAGAAAACTGTCCACAGGAAAGTGAAACAAAAATACAGAGGTGAATAGTTGAGGCTCTTAACTAAGTATTTTCAATAAATGTTTAGGCAATTTGTAGGAGTAAGATGTTTTTCTGAACAGATTTAATCCTATGTTTTTAATTAAAAAACTAAAATACTGAAAACATATTTTAAATGTTTTTATTTAAAGTTAAAATATTTTATACATTTTCACTTAATCCTCAAAGTAGGATTAATCTAAAACTTTATCTGAACATGAAAATATACAACTTTTCAGGTTAAATTGTGGCTACCTGCCAAATTTCACACTGATATCAGAAAGGCAGAGGGAGACCCTCCTCATGAGAGAAAGCAGGCTATTAGAACCAGTCTGGTATGAGAATCCAAGTTCTAAAGTGATTTCCTGTACCTGTTTCTGATCAGAGGAGATGCTCTCAACTAGGAAGTGGATTTCTTATTTAGTAATTGCTTTTATTTACCTTTTTTTCAGTAGCTATCAGAAAGACAGCCTACAGGACTTTTGCCTTTTCTTTCTCAGCTTACATATAAATAACTTAACCAAAGTCGGTGTAATATTATTATTAGGTACAACAATAAGACTATAAATAAGCCAGAGGAGGTCTCCTACCTTTCCTAAATAGGAAACACAGTTGGGAGTCTTATTGTAGGGAACAGTTGGCTCATTCTCATTCCAGTATGTGAGAGTAACTTCTGTACCATCTGACCACTGAAACAAAGTTGGTATGTTTATATTCTTAAGGCCTGTCCATATCTCTTCTTTGAAATCTAAAAGAAAAATGTTTTATTTGTTTGATTTTCCTCAACTAAATTCTCCAATATATATATATTATTACTAATTTTTACATTCTGATATGGGATTTTAAAAGTTTTTATGGTATTCTTAATTAGCTTTTTTTTTTTCTTTTAGATAGGATCATTCCCTAGGTAGCCCAGGAGGGCCTACAACACACTTTGAACTTAGGATCCTCCTGCCTTAGCCTCCTGAGTGCTGGGATTGCAGGCACATGGCACCACATCCAGGTTAATGAAGGCTTTTCACATCACTTTTTCAGGTGGAGCACACAGCAAGAACAGTTGTGGTAGGAGCTATAACTCGGTAATCCTGATATCTGCTATAGATAAATTTTGTTTTGTGGAGATTAATGAAACTATAAATACAATCATAGATATTCTGAAGAGAATAGAAATATTGTCTGCTGCTACCCTAGAATGACCCTGCCTTCACAAGGAAAACAATTAGCACCATGCTGGCATAGAATAGGTTATCTACTATTATCTGTTATTGTTAGAGAATCCTAATAAGACAACAAAATACAAGCAGTCCAGTATATATATTTTTTGTTTGCCAATTTACCTTTCAAATAATTACAAAAATGAAATAATCATCACATAAGTTTTTGGAGGAACTTAAAATACAACTTAGTTTATGGGATAAGAGAAATTATTTAGTTATGGTTATCCTGTCAAATCAATAGTTACCGGGCACATGTGTTCACAAGCCATACCACTCTGGCATTCTATCTCATTAGATCTCAGAAGCTATGCAGAGTCAGGCATGGTTAGTACTTTGATGGGAGACCACCTGGGAATACTGGGTACTATAGGCTTGGCAGAAGGACTCAGCAGCCCACTCCTGAAAGAGTTAGCCATGGGAAACCCTATGAATAGCAGAGAAGCACTGAAAATGATGTTGGGCATGGCACAATGTGGGGTAGTGTTTTGTTCTGTTGTACAAAGGGTTGTTGCAATGAGTCAGATCTGATTTGATGGCATCTAACAACAACAAGGTGTATGTAGCTATTTAAACTCAAAGTAAAGACATTAAAATCAAATAAAAGTAATAATTCAGTTCCTCAATTACCCTAATTACATTTCAAGTGCTCAAAAGCTGTATGTGGCTAGTGGCTAGTGTATTAGACAAGGCAACCTATACAACAGTTCTATCACCATAGAAAATCCTACTGGACAGTGCTGATCTTTAGGAACAGATAATAAGCTTTTCATTCCTGCTAAAAGCCTGAACACTGGGATATTTTAAAACTTCTTAAGTCTCTAAAATAATAGATTTTTAAAAACTTACCCCCACTATGGAGTTTTGTCACAACCACTTCCACATCTGCTAATGAATGAATGCTAATTAGGTTGCCACTGAAGGCTTTGCATTTCGTATACGCCTCATCCCAGGAACCACTCTCATTTGCCAGCAGATAACAAAATCCATTATTTGGCAGCCAGCCTGTATCACAGCGAGTATCTGAATATGTCCAAACATCTGGGAGAAAAGCAGCAATTTATATTCCAGTAAAGATACAACTATTTTGAATAAAAACCACTGCATTTTTTTTCTTCTTGAATCATAAGGCTTCTGGAAACACTGAGCAATATTATGTCAGATACTAGAGTGACAGGAACTTATGCTATGCCCATGGTATACATGGCATCATAAGAATTCCTGCAGAGATTCAGATAATGATGTGACCTTTATGTGACACAAATCTGCTATATGGCTGGGTATAGACTACTTAAGGGACACAGGCACAATCAAGAGAGGGATTGTCCTTAGTCCTAATAGACAGAAGGGGATGTGGGGTAAGCCAGTTGCTGACAAATCTTTTCCTGGGTCTGGTATTTGGTAGTTTCTTCTCTAGTCTCTGCCTTTGAGAAGATTATAATGAGGTTGAGACTTCTTTTCTTGTATGATAAGCTTAGCAAGGGGCCATGCTTTAATGCTCACTGATGAATAAAGGACAAGCAGAGATTTAAGGAACAGAATGAGACATCTGTATACTCCACACTCAAGAGAGGGCAACAATGGAGAGAAAGGACAAAAGGCATCCTTCTTTTATCCCCTCTATCATCCTCATGAACTGGTGATTATTTGTTTTGACCATGATGAAACTCACAAGTGAAGGTCTAGTCTTTGTGGATGGGAGAGAGAGAGAGAGAGAGAGAGAGAGAGAGAGAGAGAGAGGGATATAAAACTATACAAAATACTTCTACCCTTGTTAACAAAATTAGAAAGGAGTTTGGTTACCTGGACTTCACTGATTCAGAACAACTTGGAACATTTGTTACAAGAAAATAAAGCCATCTTAAAAATGTGGAATAAACATTACTAAACATTAAAATTCAGGTTCAACTAGACTTTCATATTTGCAAGAAAAATCAATTAATTTAAAGGTTCTGAATAGCATTATTAGAATTTGTTTTTATGATAAAGGAACAGAAGGAAAAATCTGATGTAATTGAACTCACAACAATTTTAATATTCTAGTCTTTGTCTCTATGAATACACATTTTTATAAGATTAAAATAAGTAGTCATATTATTTAGTTCTGCTCTTTGTGTTTTCCTGCTGGCACAGTTATAAAAAGTGCATATTATTCAATCATTTGGAAGCATTATGATTTACTTAATAATTGCTACTTTGAGATATTTACTTAATCTAGCATCAATTCTAGTTTATTTTCATTTGTGCTGGCTTACTCTATTATGATTTTTATTTTATAAATGTATATTTGGTTTTCATTAAGTTGGAAAATAAATATCAATTTCCTCCTATTACCTTAAAACATTTCCCTGTATTCTTTATTCTGTATAATCATTTTTCTTTACAACTTGCTGTATACTTTCTTTTTGATGATAAGAAATTTGGTTGCATTTTCTCCTTCCCCCTAATTCCTTAAAACAGAACACTTACATCACCTTTACATTATATTACATCACCTTTCCCTTCACAGTTTTGAGGCTGAGTTTTTCCCATCCTGTGAAGATTCAATCAAATGTCAGGAATACATCAGGCCCTGTGCTTGACAGTCCAGGTACTTTTCCATTCTTGCAAAGCATTCCTCAAACTTCCTCTCCTCAAAAATTTCAGCTGTTCTTAAATCTTTTCACCTGCAAACTTTCTAGAAAAAAAAATCTCTTCTTTGTACATATTTTATCCCACACTTCTCACTTTTTACTTGTTTTTTCTCAGTACAAAGATCAAAAGAATCAACCTTGCATAGAAGGATAGAAGGCTGGGTGTTGTGGTGCAGGGGTTGGGAAAGGCTGGGAATGAATATTCCTGAGTTCATAGTTTTTGACTTATCACAGGCATGCAATACATAAGAACTAAAGCACTGGCTCTCAGACTTGAACATGCATCAGAGTCACTGGAGGGCTTCTTAAAACACAGACTCCTGGGCTCCACCCTTACACTTACTGATTCCCTAAGTCTGAGGTGGGCCCTGGGACTCTGCAATTATAATAGGCATATGTGATGCTGATGCACTTGGCCTGGGCATCATGTTTTTAAAACCACTGTTCTAGGGGAAAAAGAGCTACCTGTGAGCAGAAGTATATTTCCTATCATAATTATCTCTGCCATCTTACAGTCATGTACATATTTTACATAATATGCTTCATTTCCTCAACCAAAGATTTATTCACATGCAGTTGATAATATCTAACAAAAGGGTCCAAATCAAATGCTTTCTTGCACTGGCAGCATCAGGTGAAGGAGAAGTGGAAACAAGTATCTGAAATGGGTTTTCCTGACTTCACAAAACTATGATTTTAGACTTATTTGTATGAGGAAGTGAGGAAGATACCTGTGAACTCCACTGTATTATTTAATGGTTTCTCGCAGATGTAGGGTAGTTGAACTTCACAGGAAATGCTCCGCCACAGCCCAGACTCAGCATCCATTCTTGCACAGCTCGATTCACCTAGCACAGATGTACTAGGCATATCTTAAAAAGTAGGATTTTCAAAGGGGTAGAGGAGGAGGTTAGGACCAGAGTGGTAGTTAGAAAAAATAATTTATAATTTTCGGCCTTTACGTGAATATAAAGCATAGTTAAATTGAAATGGATAAGCCACAATGAATAATAATGTGCTACATATACTTTATTCTAAAATATATGATATGGGGAAAGCATCCTGAGACATTACAGCTAATTTAAAACACAAAAACAAAAAGTAAACCTCTGTCCTCAAGCACCTTCCATGTCATACATCCTGTTGCCAATAGTTCTTAATCTGGTACTGTATAGTAAACATTTATAAAATGATTAAAATATTAATTGATTATTCTGTAATGTCTTTAGGGCCTTAAATTAAAGATTAAGGGCTGAGGGTGTAGCTCAGTAGTAGAATGCTTGCCCAGCATGTGCAAGGCTCTGTGTTATATCCCCAGCACAACACACACATGTATACACACACAAAGAATCAAATTAGCTTTAGAGATTCTATTTACTGATACAACAGAGAATTTAGTCACTAATAAAAAATGTAGTTAACTAAAATGACAATTGTATTTTATAGGATGTAACCCACTTTTCCTGTGCAAAAGTTATTTTGCCTGTGCAAAGCAGTCGGGAAAAAAGGGCATTCTCTTGCATACTGTGTGTACAAGGAATACTTTTGCACTAAAAATAATGTTAACTGTTAGTTTTTGCATTTGTCCGATTTTATTGTTAAAGAGATACCTTTATCCTTTCTTTTAAGGAAAAAGTTTTTGGCTAAGTATGGTTTTATTTGTTTTATTCACCACAAAATTTTCTTCAAGGTATTTGTGTAGCCATAATCTTGTCAATACTTGTGTGGTATAGTAGGGAAACACCAAGAATTTGAAAAGGAGGGAAAATTTCTGCATTAGAAATAAGCTGCAAATGAAACACAGCATGGGTAAATCATAGACATGTCAAGTCCCCTGTGGAAAACAGAATGGCTCCTGTCCATGTGGGGGAGCTCATTTTGTTCTTACCTAAAAAGGTAGGGTGGCTATAAAGGTCAGAGACAAATGCTCAACTGTGTGTAATGTAGCTCAGCTTGGCTATAATGGTACTACAGTTAAGAATGGCTTAGTTAAAACAATTCTTCTGAGAAGTGGCCATACAATTTGTCAATCTGGGAATGGTGGTGCATGCCTGTAATCCCAGCACTTGGAAGGCTGAGGCAGGAGGATCACAAGTTTGAGGCCATTTGAGGCTACACAGTAAGTTTCAGGCCAGCCTGGGCTAAATAGTGAGACCCTGCCTCAAAATCATATTAAAAATTTCAAAAGATTGTCAGTACTGGAAACTTTCATAAGTGCCAAGTGAGTGGGAAGCTTTTGTTTTATAAAGCTTTAGCCTGTACAAAGGGATTGGGAAAAGGGGGATTTTACCTGGATCCCAGTTGAGAAAGTTTAATGGCCTGTGATCTGACCATTCCCAGCCTCTAGCAGAGTACAGCTGATTTAATCCAATCCAGACAAGTCTAGCAATGTCTTCTTTTCCTGTAAGAATTACATAATTTTAAAAAGGGCATACTTACCTCAGTTATTTTCTAAATCAGGCTAGGTTTCTACTTATAGCAAATAAACTGAAGGCCTTGTTTGTAAGCAGGAATCCCTGTAGGAGGCTGTTGAGGCACCAAACCAAGATGATGCCCATATACAACAAAACTTCATACTATTGAGAAACCTAAAGGCTGATAAGTTCATTCAGTTCTGCTTTCCCATCAAGTTGTCAAATCCCATTTTTTTCTAAAGAACAAAATCTCAGAATAGCTGGGTCACTATGTACTTTTCACCCTTTCATACTGTTTTAGAAGACTTATCAAAAGCAGTTTCCACTATACATCTAGATTTTGAAGACCTGATTTTACACCAGAAAGTTTAAATTCATGAAGCACATATTATTTAGCAGGTTCTAGGGATATAAATGCCAAAATTACAAAGTCCCTGCCCTCATGAAAATTTCAATCTAGTAGAAGGAAAGAGATACAGATCTCCAAAATGGTATTGCTTCTTGGTCTTTTGGCTAAGATGTAGATCCCCAAGATGGTAAAGCATTTCTGGTACTGGGTCAGAAATACGTATAGGAGATATAGCATCCACACTGAGGTAAAGAATGGGAGTTTTATACACACACACACACACACACACACACACACACACACACCTCCTGTGCTAGTAGAGATTTAATTTATTTTATTTTTTTGACAACCAGATATCACCTGCAAAAAAGGAGAGAGGAAGACAAGCATAAATAATTTAAGTAGTGAGAGACTGACTGCTGATATACCATTCAATCTCCCTATGCCCACAAAAGGTAAATGTGACCAGGCTTACTTGGGTCCATATATATTGAAAAAAGAATGGAAAGAATGTGCAAATGGTTTTAAAGATTTTCACCATTGTCTAAGAAATCAACAGAAGTCATTATTCAGGAAACTGGCAGGACTTCAGCAAAGCCATGAAGTAAGAATTTGAAAAATTAATTGAAGGCCAGGTAGAAGGACAGAGCAATTGACAAAATGGTCTGCCAAAATCAGAGGATACCGACAAACAGACTAAGCTAAGAGGTTGTAATCTTTCTAAATTTGTTGAAATATCTCCAGGAGTAAAACACTTGATAAAGTTCTTTAATGCCTCCCAGAGAACTATTTTTGATGTATTATTGTGCTTTTTATGTAAGTGTATAGTATATGCTATCACACATGCACACACTGGGTTTTGCGTGGAGAAATCACATCCATACTAGAATGGTGATTTTAGTTACTTCTTCCAACCAGGGCCTACCTTTCATAATTCCACCACCTCTCAATAGTCTATTCAAAATTTGAATCCATCAATGGGTTAAACCATTCATTAGATCAGAGCCCTCATGATTGCCTCTGTAAATGCCTTCACAGACACACCCAGAGGGGTGCTTTACTAACTTCCTAGGTGTCTCTCAATCCAATCAAGTTAACAGTCAAGATTAACTATCAGAAAGGCTTCTAAGGGTGATTTGGACTATACATAATCTTTGCCTTACTGTAGACCTTAGAACCCAAATGCCTGACACAGGACTTCCCTGGACCTAAAACCCAGTGGGTGTAGAGCTTTCCTGGGTAGAGGAGAAATAGCAGTAGCAGAGAGAAAAGGGGCAAAGAGTATCAGCCAGACACTAATATTCAAGGGATGGCAGGAGCCTGGGAAGAAGGTGGTGGGGGCAGAGGCTCCATTGTTTCTCCACTGAGGAGCAAATGTGAGGTTAGCAAGGATCTTCAAAGGAGCTCAGCTAAGAAAGAAAGAGGCAGAGCTACAGGATCCAGGAAATAAGTATATCTTTAATTGTAGAAGTCTAAATAAGTTTATAGCCAGTTGGGGATTAGTCAATGAAGTGATAATGATGAACATAGAAGAAACAGCTGGATGTATATACAAAAAGGTGAGGGGAGGAAGGGATCACTGAAGAAGCTGGATGGATGACAGTCCAGATACAGATATGTTTTGAGGTGTGAGAGTGAGACACTAAGATTTGCCTCACCTTTTTCATTGACATAGATGACAAGGATGCCCTACCCACAAAGAAGATAGATTTTTGAGTAGATGCCTGAAGAGAATGCTGAAGAGAATTTTGGGTTCATCCTTCTTGTTTAACTCAGAAGCACTGGCAAGGGCTGTCAGTACTACTATAGAAAGACTCTGAATATTTAATCTAATGTGAAATTTTCCTCCTTAGTAAACACAATTGATTTCCCAGTATTCCTAAAGAAGTCCTAGAAACCAGGACATATTTCTGGTACTCCAGACTCAATCATGCCCCCTGATACTTGGAATTCCTTTCATTTTCATTTCTACCCAGGACACTATGGAGGACCAATCCTTCTTAGTCAGTGCAAACTCAACCTCCTCTCTTCTATAAAAACTTCTCAGCAGGAAGTAATTGATCCCTCTGGATAATCCTATCTTACTTGCACAAGGCAAGTAGATGTTTATATAGTATGATCTTTTAAAGCTGATATCTTCCTAATTTGCTTCATTACTTTGTATTCTCTGGTTTGTACTGATGACTTCATTGGAGTGATTGGATTTTACAACTGCAACAGATGGCAAATGCAAAAGTTCTCAATATGTCATTTCCCCTGCACATGTCAATGGGAAATGGACAAATTCTAAATGTGCTAGCTGGCCAAATATAAAGAGCAGAGATTTCTTCTATGGCCTGGATAATCTGGAGCTAGACTTTCTCTCTACATACAGCCCAGGTGAGACAATGATCAATTTGAAACTGTGCCCACCATTACCTCTGCCATCAAGAGAGAGATGACTGTTAGCATAAAACCTCATACCTAATCAAATGGGTGAGTCCATTGAAGTAGATATTTTTTCTTTGTTTTTAATTGACACATAGTAACTGTGTGTATTTATGGAGCACAATGTGATGTTTTGTTGTATGATGATCAAACTAGGGTAAATAGCATATTCATCACCTTAAACATTTATATTTTCTATGTGATGAGAACATCCAAAATCCTCCTTAGCTATTGTGCAACAGAACATCAGAACTTATTTCTCCTCAGTGTAACTCTGTGCCCACTGACCAATCTCTCCCCAAACCCTTACCTTCCTACCTGACCCCCTGCTCTTCTCAGCCTTTGGTAACCCCCATTCCACTCACAATGTCTACGAAATCAACTTTTTTAGATCCTAGATTACAAGTGAGAGCTTATGGTATTTGTATTTTTGTGCCTGGCTTATTTCACTTAATGTAATGTCCTCCATGTTCACCTATGTTGTTGCAAACGACAGGATTTCATCCTTTTCATGGATTAATAATATCCCATTGTGTACATATACCATATTTTCTTTATACATTTCATCCATTGATGGAAATTTGGATTGATTCCATGTCTTTACTATTGTGAAAAGAGCTGCAATAAACAGGGAAAAGTAGATATCTATTCAATATACTTATTTCATGTGCTTTGGCTATATACCAAGTAGAGGGACTGGCTAAATAGTTCTATTTTTAATATTTTCAGGAACCTACACTATTTTCCCTTCCCACTAACAGTATGTAAGATAGAACCCAGGGTCAGAGCATACAGCACAGCACTCCACCAACTGAGCTAAACTCCACTTGTGAGGCAGATATTTCTTGACTATCCCAGACACCCATGTTCAGGCCTGACTGTATACTCCTATTCCTCTTCCTATGATGAGAGAATACAGGCCCGATAGCAGTCATACATCTGGAATGAGCTACAGAAGATCTCTTTCTATGCATCAAAGAGGTCACTGACAGCAGGGCCCCAACCTAGATGTGTTGTAGCCTTCAAACACTGGTGAAGGCGGCTCAAGGTGAATAACACCTCAGAGTGGAGGCAAATTAGGAACAATGGAAATGTGTTGTTCCTGTGGCAGGGATTGTAAGGGGCTCTTTTGTAGCTTTATAATCTAATCCCATGGTTACAGGTCCTGGGAATGCAAGAAACATGAGAAATCAGATTCCCAAACAAAATTGTATTAGTACAAAGAAACCAAATCTACCATCCTTGGGCTCTGTATAGTAGTAAAACAAAATCAGGACAAAAAACTAAGTAGGTGCAAGGCAGGCAGAAAGCAAAAAAGGAAATTCTTTTAGACTGCATGAGATTTAGCAAAGAGGCTACTTCTGCATTTTTGTCTGGTGGTAGATTCCCTAGTCTGACTCAACTACTAAATACCAAACACAAAGGTTGTTTGGGAGTAACATTCTTCGTCATGTCCTTCAACACCTGAACAATACAGGGAAAGGACAAAGGAATAAGAAAGGAGGTCTGAACAAAGCTTTATCCACAAAGCGTGAAAAAAGACCAGTAGACTTTAGATGATAAAAAGAAATAAAGAGAGCAGGCATGGTGGTGCACACCTTTAACTCCAGCACTCAGAAGGCTGAGGCAGGAGGATCACAAGATTGAGGTTAGCCTGGACTATGTAGTAAGAAAAAGAAAGGAAGGAGAAGAAAGGGAGAGAAAAATAGAAAGAAAGAAAGAAAGAAAGAAAGAAAGAAAGAACGAACGAACGAACGAACGAGAGGGAAAGGGAGGGAGGGAGAGAGGGAAGGAAGGAAGGAGGGAAAGGAGGAAAGGAAGGAAAGGAAGGAAGGGAAGGAAGGGAGAGAGGAAGAAAGGAAGGGAAGGAGGGAGGAGAAAAGCAAAGAAGGAAGGAGGGAAGGTGGGAAGGAAGAAGGAAGGGAGAGAGGGAAGGAGGGAAAAGAAAAGGAATGAAGGAAGAGATATGGAAGAGGAATAGTAAATAGCTATAGTTCTATATGTTGATATTAAATCTCAAATCAGTACTTCTTAGCTATGTGAGATTGGGTATATTATTTCTAAGCATCAGTTTCCTGATCTGATGATAAAAATACTTCAAAGGTTATAGTAATGATTAACTTCTCTGGAGAAGAAGCTTGTTCATAGTTACCATTTACCATATATTTATATTTGTTATAAAATAGCATGCTAGGATTTACCTGAAATACTTAGTATTTTCTACTATATAGCAATAATGCTTAAAGTTTTGTACAAAAGCAAAAAACAACCCATCTCTGCCTGTAAAGAACTTGTAGTCTTATAAAAGGTGAATGCAGGTACATACCGATATAACTTGTTTTCAAATCAGACTGACCAAATTTAAACCATGCTAATTACTTGCAAGTGATTTTGGACAACTTATATTTCCTCTTTGAGCCTTACATTCCTCATCTGCATAACGGGAATAGTAATAATAGCTATTTCATAGGGTTGTTGTTGTTGTTGTTGTTAGGTGCCGTCGAGTCGGTATCCGACTCATAGCGACCCTCTGTACAACAGGGGAAACACTATTGTCAGTGCTTCTCTGCTGTTCATAGGGTTTTCAATGGCAGATTGATTTTTGGGAGGGGGTTGCCAGGTCCTTCTCCCAAGCCTGCAGCTTCTAGTGTTCCCACGTGTTCTCCCATCCAGCTAAGCCTGACCCTGCTTAGCTTCAGAGATCTGATGGGATCGGATGCCACAGGGCTACCACTGCAGGCAGGGTTGTTGTTAGGTACCACTGAATTGGGTCCAACTCATAGCTACCCTACATACAACAGGATGAACACTCCCTGAAACTATGCCATGCCCTGCATGATGTTAGTGCTTCTCTGCTATTCATAGGGTTTTCAATGGCTGCTTGCTTTGGGATTGTCTTAGGAGTCGGCTGCCAAGTCCTTCCTCAATTTTTGCAGTGCTGGGGATCAATAGGGTTGTTACATGGGATTAAATGAGATAATGTATGAAAAGCATTTAGTAGTCTGTCTGGAACATCATTATCATATTACTACTTTTTTATTCAGAGAACAAAGGATAAGGACTTAGAACTCAGGTTTCTTGATTTTTAAAACCAGTATAAAAATTTTTGTTCATAAATTTTCTTTAAGATGTGGAAAAGTTACAGAATTTTACTGAGTATATAAAATAAATTCTAAATAAATGGAAAGGCATACTATTTTCATAGATGAGAAACCTTAGGGACAGCAATGTATTCCTAATTAATGTATAATTTGATACAATTCCAGTGAAAGTCCCCATAGGGGTTTTCATCCAAATTAACAAGGCAATCCTAAAATTCATATGAAAGAATAAGGGGTTGTTTTTAGTTTATTTTCTGTTCTTGTCTAGATGGTTTAAGTTTTCATAAATAAAAACTTTTAAATCACCATGACTCCCCAACAAATGAAATAAAATCTTATCCACTCCATGGATCCATGTTATTAAATCCACTTTAAGATTCCTTAAAACTCTCATCGTCTTTGAGTACTTTACTTAACTCAAATGTAAGGACATTTTTACTGAGATCATCTAGTATGACTCAGCTGTCTTCTTTACCTTCCTTGAATTGTCTATATTTTGATGTTCAAAAAGTTTTAATTTTCACTTTTTTTTCTACATCCTTTTAAGATCAGGGTAGTAGTTTAATCTTGCTACTATACTTTCTTATCTAAACATCAATCTCTCATTAGTGTCTATTACAAGATGCACTTTCAACTCATGAAATATGTTTACATTCAGTATATTTTTGCTTGTAGGCATCATTGTTGAGGTTTCAGTCCCAAGAGAAGCCAGAGAAGATATACACAAAACAATATACCTGGATATAAAAGTAGATGACAAAAGCACCTTTATATAATTTCAGCAATTTTCTTGACCATATGCAAGTGAAACCTACCTATAAGATAACTTAATTCAGCAGCATTATTGATACTCAGTAAGTCAGCTCCTTGATTCTGACATGAAACATAAGCTTCTTTCCAAGAAAGAGCTGCCTGTGTATTAAATTGGTAGCAACTACCAATCTGCTCATTCTTTTCCCAATTACCTTCACAGTCATTTTCTGTTGATAAAAAGACAAGTTAGTGATCATAAAGTAAGGACATCATTATTTTCTATTACTTGTAATGCTTACAAGTACTGCAAGTCAATTTGCATACTCTTAAGATGTTCCAAAATGGAGACTGCTATTGCATGTTTAGACCATATTTTGGTCCTTTAGTTAAAAAATGAAACTGAAGTCAGAGGACACCAAATAATTCAAACAAACTTTCCAGTGTCCTTTTCTCCCCTATCAATTGCAATGACAAGTTTTCACTCAAGCTCCTGCCTGCCCTCTGCCTGAAGATAGAAGTCTCAATGGGTAAAATATGTAACACTGAGCCAATAGTAAACAAGTTCACTTGAATGTGGTGCAGATGGTTTGCCCATGACCTACAAAGACGCTTCTATATATGTGTGTGCATAGACATGTTGCTTTTGGTGCAGAGAGTTTGCCTACAACCTACAAAGAAGCTACTATATGTGTATGTAGTGTGCACAGACATGCTGCTTAAATGGCCAAGATATACAATGCAATGACCATCTTATTCAGATACTAAGTCCAAGTTTCTCTTTAATATTTTAATACATGATTGAACACATCATATAATGAATATTAAGTAATTAACATTATATTTGCAAATATAGGTATACAAACATGAATGTACACCATAGGATGCCCATAGGATATTCTTTAGCAGAATACACATAAAAGTATATACAATTTCAGACAAAAACATTCAAGCTATGTTCTGGATAAGTTCAACAACTGTTTAAAAAATATAGTCAAAACTTCACATGTGCTCCCAACAAGAGGGAAAAACCAGTATAAGCTGTGTCGTGTGCCCCGGGCTCACTGAGGGGTGGTCCAAAGGGCTTCCTATAGCCCGTTACATGTCAGATGTTAGACATGCAGACCTGTATGCTGCAAAGGCCTTAGAGTTCTTCTTGTCAAATGACCTCATTTCACAAAAGGGAACAAAGATTGACAGGTGTTGGTGGAGCCATAATCAGAGCCCCAATCTGTTCAGTGGCTTTTCTGAAGGCACACTTAGCCTCTTCAGCAGCTTTTTAATGGAGATCATGACATTTGATGAAGACCAAATAGGGCAAACTTGCAAGCACATCAGCGTGAGACTCTCTAGCTGTAAATCAAGAAACTTCCAGCAGGATGGCAGTGTGTTTGCTATACACCACCACTTCCATGATTTAGCAGTCCTCAGGTTTGAGAAAATCACAATCTTGCTTCTTCCATAAAAAATAACTCTGGGAAGCACATGAGTACATTAACAACCCCCTTGTCCTAGCTACCAAAGAAGGCCCTGAGATACATTTCAGTCAAGGCAGCAAGGCAGAGAAGGGTAAATGTGCTGGGGAATGAGGATCAGGAATACTGGGTTCTCCACTAGGCTCCTTACAAATGTGGTATGACTTTGACAGGTCATTCCTGTTGCTTCTCACCTGGGAAATGTGGGTTGCACTAGATAATCTCTAAGCTGCTTTTCTCATCTCAAATTTCTCACCTGAACTATAATAAGAGTTAAATGAAATAGTTATATGGTTGGCCACACTCAGCTTGTTATCAATTATAGCTGAAGCAAACACTGGATTTTTTTTTTATACTTCAGTAGATTACAGATATGGAATTGTCTGGGCCTTAATCTATATAAACTAATTCTCAAAGTAGAGTAGCCAGATCAACGTCACCAGCACTACTTGGGAAACTGCTGAACTAGACATTCTTGGGCTCCATTCCAAATTGACTGAATCAGAATCTCTAGAGATGGGCACTAACAATTTGTGTTCTAACACAACACTCCATGTGATCCTGTTGTACCCTGAAGTTTGAGAATCACCGGCCCAGTCTAACATCTTCAAGTTACTCAGAATTTAGCAGGTTGAAGCTCAGATTCCTTTTTAAGGGGGGAATTAGCATACTAATACCACTAGGGTGGCTACTCAGTGAGGTAGGATAGGGTAGCTGTTTGGGACAAGGACTTCACAGCAAAATTTCCTGTATTTAAATACTAGTTGATATTTATTAGCTTTGTCACCACAGGGAAGTTATATAATTCACCTGTGCCTTGCTATGTTCATCTGTAAACAAGGACAAATCATGGGACCTATCTTACAGGGTTGCAGTGATGACTGAATGAGCTAACAGATATGGAGGGCTTAAAGTAGTACCTGACATCAGGCAGGGCTGTTTAAGTAATAATTGTTATTACTTGGCTCTGGATCTCTTTCCTTTCTCTTTTCTATAGATTCTTTCATTAGATATTTCTTAAGCACCTATCACATGTTGGGTACTGTGATCCTTTGTAACACCTAATTGGTAAGAAATTATGTCTTAGTTACATACCAGATACTGATACAACTTCTAATTTGTTCTGTCCCTCTCTTTATAATTAATAATGAATTCTTTAGTATACCCTCAGTAGTTTGCTTCTAATAAGAAGCACAAGTTGGGCATGAGAGTGCACACCTCTAATCCCAGCAATGTGGGAGGCTGAGGCAGGAGGATTATAAATTCGAGGTTAGAGGCAGCCTGCATAACTTAGCAAGACCCTGACTTAAGAAATAAGAAATAAAAAAATGGACTGGGCTGCAGCCCAGGGGTAGAGCACTTGCAAAGGATGTGTAAGGACCTGGGTTCAACCCCCAATACAGCAAGGAAAAAAACAAACAAACCAGAAAAAGTGCTCTGAGCAATACCCAGGAATGTCAGAGGGAATAATGTCACCAATTCTGAGAGGGCCAAGGATACCTTTCTCTTCTCTCCCACTCTTGACTTCAGGCCACAAACATACTGAAGTCTTTATTATCCTAAAAGTGTTTTTAAAACTATTTCCCTCACAAAAACTACCTGTGGCTCTTTTTTTTCCTCCATTAAATATACAAAGCTAACTTCCGTCAGTCTATGATTCAGTCTACTATAACCTAGTTTCTTCTCCCACTACTCTTCCAAAATTTCAATTTGCTATATGCTCAGGGTTTTTCTACTTCTACTCTCTGAGGTATCTGGATTATCCAACACAACCCTCCTCCTTTGTCTTCCATAATACAAGCTGTCTTGGTTCTCTTTTTGATCTGCTTCAGAAAGCAAATTAAAAGTGACACATTACTTCTCTCTCTTCTTCCAAACATATGTTCCTTATCTAGAATATTCATTGCAAACTCTTTTGAGCCATCCTGGACTCTTCCTTCTTTATGCCTCATATAAATAAATGGTGGTTGTTGTTGGTAGGTGCCGTCGAGTTGGTATCGGACTCATAGCGACCCTCGTAGGGTTTTTAATGGCTGATTGTTTCGGGATTGCCTTGGGAGTGGATTGCCAGGTCCTTCTCCCATTTTTGTGGTGCTGGGAATTGAACTTGGGACCTCAGAGGCTGCAGTGCAGCACTCTACCAATTGAGCTAAATCCCAGCCTTATAAATGGTACTTCTCTTTTTTCCAAGCATAAAGTATACAAGTCCATACATACCTGGTCTTAAGCAGATGCCCCACTTTTGATCATATTTATAATTTAAGGTGGTGGCACACCATGGCCCATTATGATGTTCATCAAGAATGCAGTCATGATACCATGTCCCGTCAATTAAGAATGGAAATTCACAAGGTCTCCCATAGGAGTTCCCATCTCTGGTATATATCTCTGTGGGATAGGGAAGAAGTAGAGGAAAGGAGAGTTAAAAACTGGACAATCACCCTCAGTTAACTGATTTCTAAAACTGTTTTAAAGAAAAAGTATTGTTTTCAATTATGAGAATATAATATCTAAGTAGAATGCAGTGTGGAAAGAGCATGGATGCTGGCTTTTCAGGTCTGGGCTTGAATGCCAGGGTCTCTTGTGTGGCTGTGGGCAAGCTTAGTTTGTGTATCTGCAAGGGAATAAATAGTATTTACCTCAAAAGTCGATCATGAGTTTTGGAGAGAAAATCCACATAAAGTTTTTGCATTGTGGTATGATGAAGGGCTAAAAGATCCTTGCCTGATCAAATAAGAATCAACTGACTCCACTGTGTGGTGCATTGAGAGTACTTCCCCAGAAAGGGTGCCTTGACTGAGATTCAATTCACCTTCATTTTTTATAATTCTTTATAATATAATTCTTTATAAATGTGGGGCCAGAAAAAATACCTTGGCATCACTGAGGGTGTATGTGAACTTTGGTACCACCTATGGAGTTAGACTGGACAAACAGCCCCATTGCTCAATAGAGTTGAGACTGTGGGTTTCCAGGAAGTAAAAAGAAGAGCTGTTGGTTCCTGAGCAATTCTTTGGGAAGGTCAGGGTATAGTAATTGAGGCTATGAAAGAAGAACCAGTTTCAATGGGGCAGTCATGGGGCAGAATAGTCAGTGGCCAGAAAAACTAGCAGATTTAGCTTTTCATTTTAATCATTTTCTCTGATACCCAAAGAAGCACTGAAAAATGATTCCAAACTCAGATATGCCTGGAAATGGTGGAGGAAGTGCTCAATATTTATGTCAATAATAGCTCTCTTGGAAAATTGCTTTTATAGAACAGCTAACCCTGTACCTATTTCTGTCACCTTTTTCTATTTCTTCAATTTGTTTAAAACCCTGGCCATTATCAGATCAAATAATGGTTATTAGGTAAAGCATAGTTATCAAGCCTCATCAACCTTTACCAGCTATTAGGTCCCTTAAAAGTATGCTTAAGACAGTATTTGATTCTACATCCTTTATCATTCTCAAATGTTCATCTGACTGAAGTGTGAGACTTAATTTAACAGTTTGGGATGTATGAAGTAGCAGAACAAGGAAGGTAAGGATAATCTGAATCTTTTTCTTTGTAAACAACATTTTAAGGATGATTTTGTTTTCCTATGTCATATAAGTGGCTTTGAACAAGGTCCTTCTGTTACAAAGTATGCTGACCTTATAAAGTTCCAGAGCACAGTGACTATAACTGGGAGAAAAGCCAAGGTTTTGGTTTTTTTTTCCTATAACACAAAGTGTTTTTATACATATTTCTTTCACTTGCTCTTTACCACAAACCTGTGAGATCATCAAGGCAAGTACTACACTTGTTTGTGAAGTTCCCATTTTTGTGAAGTAGTTAGGTGAAACATTCAGTCATTCAGCTGTCAGACACAGAGATCAGAATAGGTTCTCGGATGAGTCCTTTGCAAGTTTCAACTGCATGTCATAGCTCAAAGATGGACTTCATTAAAAAGGTCTCTCAGTCACAAAATGCTTTGAAGAATAAGACAACCACAATGGAGGCAGCTAAATGACACTCTGTGTTCACTAAAGGTTTTATGCCCATGCATCTTTGGTATTGCCAAAACCTCTTGAATTCCATGGATTTCTTTAGCAAGATAAGCTTTCCTGAGAAGAATCTTCTTTGAATATGTGAATTGAGAGTAACAGCATACTAAAAAATAACAGCTTATTATGAAGAGATACAAATTTGTAAGATGAGGTGTTTATATGGAAAATGAATTTTTCAGCAACATGAGACAAAATAGCTTCTGTGATTAAAGAGGTTAGCAGGTTTCTGAGACCTGCCCCAAATCTCAGATAATTTAGAGAGTTGTATAGCCACTTCTCCACCAACAGTCCATTCCTTTGCATGATTCACCAATAATAGGTCAAGATATCCTGTGATATAAATATATACCTAGGTGTTAATCAAAAGCAGTTCATTCATAACATTTATTCAATTAAAGCTTTCACTGAGATGAACATGACTCATATAAGGTGGGGGTTGAGAGATGAGGCAACCCAGGGCACAATGGTAAATAAATGTTCATATATTAGAATTCCTGCAAAAGCCAAGAAAGAAAAAAGATACTGTTATTTGGGGAAAGGGATCTTGGTTTTGATCCCTAGCTTTTTTGTAACAAGTTTGGACTTCACTTTATTGAGACTTGCATATCTTAATTTCCTTATCTCTATACAGGTAGATAAGGCATTGGGGAAGGGATTAGCATGAGAAGTCAAAGAGAATAGTGCTGGAGAAAGTGCCAAAATTAAGACAGCAGTCCCTAACCTAAGAGCAGGAAAGGACACATGTAAATAAAGTAGAATTGCCTGCATTTAATATTTGATTAAATTTCAATGGTGGGAGAGGAAATCAGGAAAACTTGAGAGTGATTTGTAGATTTCTGACATGTGGAAATTGGATGGTGCCAGCCATCTAGAGAAAAACAGAAAAGAGGTGGCAGCTTTGGCCTTGGCCTCTGTGCAAATCAAAACTTGAAGTATATCTTAACTAGTCAGAGTTATATGTGCATTTTAAAAAGATTTAGCATTCCAAATGTTGTGTCTGGAAAGGTCAAGAAATAAATTCAAGCCTATGGGCTGTGGTGGTGGCTCTGTTGAGCTCTTTCTTGGGTGAGTTTTTACGCTATTTTTTTTTTTTTTTGTGTGTGTGTGTGTGTGTGTGTGTATCACTGGTCACTTCGGCAGCTGTCTGAAGCCCATGGACCCCTCTTCTCAGAAGAACATTATAAATGCATAAATAAAATACGTAAGATAACATAGAAAACAATCTAGAAATGAAGACACACTGGGGACTGAGTTTAAGAATACAACTATTGGAATTGGGACAGGAGGATAAGAAAGCTCCACCAGAAAATGATACTTTCTGACCCTTGAACAAATATGATAAAACAAGTTAAATCCAATTACAAAGCTGTTTTGTTGGATTCCATATTTTCTCTTAGCTGCCAAGTTAGAAAGAGGCTTTTTTAGCACAAAATTTAAATATGCCATTAGTGGTATCTAGAAAGCAATTGCTTTACATTTAAGTAACCACTCTATGTTTAGGAGGACGCTGGCTAGCAGAAACAGATTTGCTCAACTGCTCAAAGGTCAGGGACTAAAGGAAAGGAAAACCCCATCTTCTAAGTGTCTAATATTTCTCCATTAGCAATAGAGCCAGAAATTCTCAGAATGAAACAGTCTTCCTCAGCAGAACAACCTGTGCAAGTAAGGGGAAAAATGGTAATGAAGCTGCTATCCTGAGGCTACAGCCAGATTTAGCTTAAATGAGCTTTTAAGGCAACAGGAAAACCTCCGCAAAGCTAGGTAAGTTCTTAAAGAAAGACAAGAGTAAGATAACAGGACTTAAATGACTATATATGTATACATGTAAACATATATTAATATTGGATGCAATTTAGAGCAATATAATGAAAAAATTTGCTTTGGTGACAGCTAATTACATTTAATGGTTTATAAATACATCAACTCATTCTTTTGAAACTTGGAAATTCACTGCAATCCAGTCCCTAGACTCAAAGCAGCCATCATGGCACTATTCATATGCTTATTTTTGGAAGCAATCAAGAAAAGCCCACTCTTAAAATGCTGTATCATAAATACAAACATCAACATGAGATAGTCATGCAAAAAGTGAAAATAAAAACCAATATGGGACTTTTAAAATGTTTCCATTATATAAAAATCACTAGGCAAGGAAAAAACCCTTTTCTTTCCTCTTCTTTTTAAACTTAGAATAAAATCAATATTATTGGATCACTTATCTTTTAGCCTTTATAAAGGATTTCCTGTTAATCGAATGTTTCCTTTCTCCTATAGTTCAGAATGTCATTATAGGAAGTAAATATGCTCAGGCATCAGACAGGTTAGCGTTTACCCCAGCATGGCTGTGTGACCTCTCATGAGGTACTTAACCTCTCCTAGATCTACCTGTGTCTACAGCCATACCCCTTTGGCATCAGATCTTGGAAGCTAAGCAGGGTCAGGCCTGGTTAAGTACTTGGATGGGAGACAGCCTGGGAATACAGGGTGCTGTAGGCTTGGGAGAAGGACACAGCAGCCCCCTCCTGAAACAATCAGCCATTGAAAAGTCTATGAATAGTAGGGAAGTCCTGGGCATGGTGGTGTGAGGTAGTGTTTTGTTTTTTGTACATAGGGACATCATGAGTCAGACCTGACTCAGTGGCACCTAACAACAACAACAACAACAACAATAACAACAACAACAACAACAACAACAGATCTACCTGTAAAGAGGTAGATGTGGGGCAAATATTACCAACCTCACTGCTGCGTGGTAAGAATGTTGTTATTGTTGTTAGATGCCATTGAGTTGGATCTGACTCATGGTGACCCTCATAGGGTTTTCAATGGCTGATTGTTTTGGGATTGCTTGGGGAGTGGATTGCCATGTCCTTCTCCTGGGCAAGAATGTAGCTCAAAGTAATTCCACACTGCCTGATTACTTCCCTTACCCCTTATGACTTCATTTTTACTCAATTATGCATGTTCAGTGCCAAATTTAACAAGCACTACAGCAAGTGGGTTGTCTCTCCCAGTACTTACCCTGGTAAGGCTGGTCACAAAGGCTTTCCATGGAGCCTCCCTTCTTCCAGACATCAGATGTATTTCTACTGGCTATGGCAAATCCACCCTTCAGAGCCAACCTGTACTGGGCAGCACCATATAGGGAGTGATGGTCACATTTCCACCACAGCATAGCACTGGAGTCACAGTTGAACATTCTCAAGGAATCCACAGATTCGGTAATATCTAGGCCAAGGCACTTCTGAGATTGCAAATGAAAGAGCCGGTGTTTGGACACCCACTTCCATAACATGTCCCCAGTTTGATTACAATCTTTTACTACTATCCAGTTATACAGCGGCTTGATGCACTTGCCTGTGTTTTCATTCTTGATGGTGAATGGGTCATTACCTGGGTCAAGACAGACAGTGAAGGAAGACATTTCAGGATTCCAAATTATGTGATCAATGCATCTTGCTTCCTGCTTGCTGAGGAGACAGTCTGAACACCACTGGCCTGCTCCCACCCTCCAAGCATGATAAACTGTAATGCCCTTCACAAGGAGGAGAGTGATGGCTAGAAGAGGCAGTGCAGTGTGTTCCAAGAGCATGGGCTCTGCAGTCAGTCTGCCTGGACTCATATTCTGGCTCTGCTGCTACCTATTAGCCATGAGATCAAGGCAAATTATTTAACCTCTGTGTTTCAGATTTCTCATCTGTAGCAGGGTCCTTACTTCATACTGTGGATATGAAGATGAAAGGAGCTAGTACATGTAAAGTACTGAGAGTAGTATATTATCTGGTTTTGCTATTCTATGAATGAGCCCCTGGCCCTTGTTCAACAGGATAAAGAAGCTCCTTAGTTTCCATCTTACTTATAGAGGTAGTCTGTGGTCAATGCAAAATATCCTGATCCTATCTGGGCCTACAGTTGTTCTTGCTTATACTTTAGCTACCATGGCAGGGTGAATCATTCCATAACAAGTCAATGCTTTTTTCTCACTCTATGTTCCTTCCCCCTCTTCCAAGTATGAAGTTAGGCCTCTGTGCTCTTCTACCTTAGGGCAAGTTAGTGAGACCATGCAGAAGGAGAATTTGCTTAAAGACCACTTCCCCTGGATCTTTTGTGGAAGCCCGATTCATTGAAGTGTCTCAGTGGAGATGGGGAGACTTCTGAGAAGGCAGAGGTACAAGAGTGGAGTAAAATAATGAGAGGAAATAGAGGTCGGGTTTTGGGGGTGGGGGAACCTGTGGCCAGCTCCACTGTGTACCTCTAGGAGGGTGAGAGGCCCTGGGGACTGGCTGGGGAAGTAACCATGTGGACTACCTAGAGAGACTGTACCCTGAGCTCCAGCACTTACCTAAGACGCCAGATGCAAGATTCCAGGTTTAGATAATGGGAAACTGAGGAGAAAGAAGTGAAAGCTGAAGAGTAGAGAAGAGGCCTCTTTGACTATTCCCTTGGCACTCTACTGGAGGAGACCCAAACAATGACAGAAATTGTTCTGCAAATTTTGTGGAGTAGAAACTCAGAATCATATCTAATTTTATTTTCTGAAAATAAAGTAATGCATTGTTTCTTACACATCTGAGTTTGAGGAGCAGGATTCACATCTGTTACAACAAATTATAATTGAATGATTTGGTCAGTTCTTCTATAAAGTAATTCCACAGTGCCTGCTCATTGTCCTTACCAGTGTATGTTCAATGCCAAACCTAACAGGAACTACAGCAAGTGGGTTGAAGTCCCTCTCAAATACAAAGAAAAAAATTAAAAGTTGCAACACACATCATCATGTTGATGAGAGCAGAGCTGAAGTATTTTAGGTAAGTTTAAACAAGCACTGCCAATGAAGTAGAGTTCAGCAGAAGGACTTGAAAAGTTTTGGTTCCCAAAGGCACTTTCATTTTGATGCCAGCATTACAATCATTGAACACTTCTCTGGTAATAACTCACTGGTTTTTAGAGTTAAAAATTCTCATACCATGGTGACTCACCACTAGTGACTTGAGAGGAAAGTTCACCATGTAAATAACTATAAAATTAAATCTGATCACAGTTTGAAATTTGTATGGAATTCTTTTGTTGTTCTAAATACTAGCAGCAGCAATAAGGCAACAGGAAATAATAACAAAGAACCCTTTAAAGATTTAAGTTAGCTCTTCTTTCAAACATGACTTTTAAAACATTGTAGAGGGTTGTAGCTAGGTATTCAGTATAGCAGCATCCATGCCTAATTCTTCTTTGACATCCCTCTGCCATTCTTTCTTTGATGGTCACAGGTGGCAAAAATAGCAAAAAAGGAAAATGTACTATTTTCTAAGACAATCATTCACACTTCCTCTAATATCTTTTTCTCACATATTCAGTAGCTACTCAGACCCAATCTAACTCTTCCACACTATTCTCTCTCACCTCTCCAAAATAAATCTTGTGTTCCAAAGGATCAGGAATTATGGCAGAAAAAAGAAGTCGGCTCCTACAGGAGACATGGCTATCACCCTTGTTGGAAACTTCCTCTCTCTTATCCTGTAGTCTCTTTTTTGTTTGTTTGTTCTTGTTTTTCGCTAGACGGTCCAGGCTGGCCTCAAACTTGTGATCCTCCTGCTTCAGCCTCTCAAGTCCTATGATTATAGGCATGCACCACCACTCCTGGCCTGCTTGTAGTATTGCTACTCTTTCCTGGACACTCTGCTCTGTAACCTTTGACTCCAAATAGGTGACCTGGACAAGAAGCAGCTTTTCCTTTTTTTGCAATTTGGAGTTCTATATCTTTCAAATTGCTTTTGTAGAATATAATGGATTGGATACAGGTCTTGGTACAGTAGGAAGAGTAGTGGATCAAGAAATTGAGGGTCCTAGGTTGAAGACCTACCTCTGCTATCAGTTAGCTAAGAGAACTGCTGTGATCCACTTAATCTTCTAGGGTCTTCATATTTCTAAGGTCAGATGAAAACAGGGTAGTATACCTAAGCCACTTCCAGAGCTAACATCCTATGCTTCCATTAAGTAACAGTGTCCCTAGCCTTACAGGTTTTATTAGCCTTTGCTAAATTCACTGCATATTGTTCTTGAACAGATTACCACAGTTTTATTATGTCATGCTACTGCTAGTAGCATTTGAGGTCATTCTAATTTCACTTGTGTTGGCCATGTGCAGTTCTGTTTTATAAGTTCTGCTGTGGAGAGAAAAAAGTTTTACTGTTTCCCATTTTTCTACACATGCATTACTTCTGCAATGCCTGGACTTAACAACCTGGAAGGAACTAGATTTCAAGAGATGTATGGAATAGCAATGTTAAGGAGTTGCTAAAGATCTTAATAAATTGCAACATCTATCAATGTAGATATATACTTGCCTCAGTCTAAACCTGTGTTTGAACAAAGAATGTTATCAATACCAATGTTTGACACTTAACAGTGATTACTTAGCACAGATACTCATTATTGATTTAAGGAAACTTGTGATTAGCTTTCATATATAATACTCTAGGGCAAGTTTTGTCCTCTCATGATGCTTTCCCATATGTTTCTTTAACCCAGAGGGAGCTATTCAGTCCACCTCACTCTTGTGAAGAGTTGGAAAAAGGACTGAGAAAGTATAAAAACAATTCCTTATTTAGAAGATTTCTTATATAAGGGTATATAAAATCATTTTAGAAATGTGTAACACTTAGAAAGGTAATTACAGAGCAATTTACAAAATGGATTCTTTATTGATAGCATCTTGGTCCCTTACATCAGTCTGCAATGGAGTTTTCATGTTTCTCCCCAAAGATTGGGACAAATCTAAAAGGCAGAGGTTAATGACAGGTAGCCACATCATCTCTTGAAGCTCTTTTCATATGCTTAATTTTATATAAATTCTCCAGTGATGTTTAAGAGAAAGTGGCTAAGAAGCATTGTCATAAGTTGAAACTGAATTTTTGGTATTTTACATCTATCAAAGGAAAGCCATTTCATTGTTTTCTCATTATCTAATCACTAAATACTGTCTTGGGCTGGGATTTAGCTCAGTTGGTAGAGCACCGCTCTGCAGTCTCTGAGGTCCTGAGTTCAATTCCCAGCACTGCAAAAATGGGAGAAGGATGTGGCAACCCACTCCCAAGGCAATCCCGAAAAACAATCTGCCATTGAAAACCCTATTAGGGTCGCTATGAGTCGGATACAACTCGATGGCACTTAACAACAACAACAAGTACTGTCTTATAGGCCCTAGACCAAGAAGCTCTACACATTCCAAAAGAGAAGCTGATATCAACATTTTATAACCATAGAACAATGGAAAGGGAAATGGCTTGGGAAGGCAGGCAGGATGAAGATGGCAGCACTGAAAGTTTCAAGGGAACTTCCACAGTTCACTGTTAAGTGTTTTGTGGTCTCTGACAAGTGTACAAAGTGTACAGACACAGAAAGAGAGAATCAGAAATCTGGGTTTGCTAGTTCAAAAACTAGCATCCTGAAGTGACAGTTGGGTTCATGGCAGTATACCAGGAGTCAGAAACAAACTTTGGATTCGGTGGTGTGGGCTGGTGAGAAGCTCAGGAGTCCCTGAAGAGTCATTTTACTTCAAGTTGTTAGTTCTCCAAGGAGCAAAAAAGTAAACTAGGCACTTGGCATCTCCCCAAGGACACAGAGGCACTCCTTCAGGGTTTGGGGGACCAAGACCACCTGCCCAAGCCTACTTGTGCACATGTGACAAGGTACATGCCATTACTAGCATCATGAAGCTGACACATTGCCAAACAAGCTACCCAAATGGTGAGGTGTTCAAAATTCCAGGGCTTCCCCTAAAAATGCCAGAAGCCTAGTCTGAAAGTGAGAGAAAGCTTCCTGGAGCAAATGCTGGGAGAAGGATTCAGGGAAACAAATACTGGTGCAAGGAAATAGAATCAAGTCTGGTGCTGTTTGTTTTGGGTCAATGAAACAACAGTGACTATAGAAACTGTGAGAATTAATGAAATCTTGAAACTTGTGGGAGAAGCAAAACAAGCAGATGTAGACAGAAACCAAGAATTGAGTGATTGAAAAATTAGTGTGTTTTCACTGTAGTTATTTGCTACAGTGACATTTTTATCCTTGGACTGTGGGGTAGGAAGAACTGAATTCTCACAGCAATAAATGATTTTTACTGTTAATGCCTACTATTAATGCCTTTGTGTTCTCAGCACAGAGGTTCAAAGAAGAATGGAGAAGAGTGAGTCAGGGAAGGGTCTATTAAACTGTCCTTGATGTAGACAAGATGAGGCCACCTGCACTCTGAGAAACCTCTTTCCATCTCTCTCTGAAGACAGTCTACATCAGACAGTAACTTAGCTGTAAGGAAAGTAAGAGCCACAGTCAACTTGATGTTTTTCAAAAACTTCCTTGAACATCTTTTCCTTCCTCACACAGTCAAGGTAACAGAAGTGGCGAGTGAGGGCTGTGCACACATTGCCCATTAAACAGCCCGACTAGAAAACAAAATCTCTACTCTTCAGCTTTCACACCTTTTGCTAAGGCAGAAAGAGAAAGCAAAAGCAAAGTCTGACTTCTGCTAAGTGGGACAGTGGAGCTGGCACCACCCTGAGCCTTAGCAAAGGGCAACTGTTCTGTATTGAGAGGCAGTGGGTTCCCAAGCTAGCGCCCTGCACTGCTGAGTGGGAAATGTCAGCCTAGGTGGCAGTGGGTTAAGGGTATCCTTTGATGCTGATATCCCAATTAGAAGAAAGGGTCGCCGCTCTACGAGGTGGAAGAGAACGTCATATCAAACTCCTGGTCACGGTCACTTCTGGCGAAGACGGCTTAACCTGACTTCCTTTCTGACACGCTCTGTGGACGCAGTGAAGTGAGAGAATCTCTTGGTGTGTGGATGGAAGCCAGTTCTTGCTACTGATGGACCAAAGGGAGAGAGTGGGTTGAGGGCTAGCAGGATATAATGTAGGAGATGGGGAGTCCCGGGGAAGCAACATTTTAGAGGACAATGGGGCAGAGGACCCTCCCAGAAAAGACTGTGGGCCTCCTTTTGGGGACGCCGGCTCCCTCAGCACCGGAAAGGCCTTGCCCTGCGCCCCGCCGCGCCCTCCACCGGCCCCCGAGGCCAGCCATCTCAGAGACCTCCCCGACCTAGGCAACCGTGACCGAGCCGGCAGCGCAGCCCTCACTCAGGCGAGGGGAAAGTCGGCAGAGCCGCAGCGTCGAAGCCTCCGGCGGGCTGGAGGGCGGACGCGCCCGCGGGTTACCTGAGCGGTCAGAAGGCTCCGCAAGCCAGAAGCACCCGAGAAGCAGCGTGAGGAACCCCGCCGCCCGGCGTGGGGCCGCCCAGGGCGCTCGCATCCTGAGCCCGCCCCAGCGGTTCGCCCGCCTCTTTGGTAGCGCTGGCACCCTCTCCTCACAAGGAGCTCAGCGGCCACGCAGTGCCTTTGCCCCGGGCCTCTCCTTGCCGGCGCGCAAATCCCGCCCTCCCGCCCTCAGCCAATCAGAGCTGCGCCCTTTGAGTCCCCGGGCGGTGGTGAGGCAGGTGGGGCGCTCGGGGGCGGGGAGGGAGAGGGCTGCGCGCCAGAGAGTTCTGAACACTTGAGGTGAGCGTCGAGGGAAGCCCACCACACCTCTTCACCAGCAAAGTTGAAGAGAGGTGTCCCTTGCTGGGAATTGGCATTGCCCTGGTGAGTGGGTTTGACCAGTGTAGGCCCTGCTTAGCGTAAGGCTGGAATCTGCCTACGATATATACATTAGTCAAGGATGACCTCATTGCATGTCTGGGCTGGAAAGGTACTCACACCCCTTCCTGCTCCAGACCGGAAAGTGCACACTCGTTGTGTACCCTCTGTAGCAGAGCCAAAGAATTCAGTCGTCCTCGGCAATGTTTTGGGTATTTTGACAGTGCAAACAAAGGTGGGATACACTGCGGTTTGACCCTCAATTGTTAAAGAATTAAAAGCAGGAGTTATGGCAGAGACTGTAATACTTCTAAGGATGATTTAAGCTTTGTAACCATTGGACTTTTTCAAGTAAGCTCTTTTCTTAATAATTTAATAGTATAATAATCCAGTGGAAATGTGGAAGCCTGCCCCAGAATCTGAAATTCAAGTCTGGTATATCTCTCCCGGTGGACAACACAATCACAAACAGGCCAAATTCCCAATGGCCTAAGCTGCCTGGATGTGAATGTATATTTTTAAACCCATACTTACAGAGCACAGGTTGTGTATGTGGGATGGCCTCCTTCCCTGTTCCCCAAGGGTGGTGGTTTCCGTCAGGATGTGTCTAAGTTGCCTTTCCTTATTCCACCTGCCAAGGCTTTAATGGTGGCTCCACAACTAACCTTACTCTCCCCTCTCCCCAGGCTCTGGTTTTTATTTAGTAGATATAAGAGGATTTACCATCATGGAAACTGGGAACCTTGTGAGATAGAAGGATGAAAAAACAAGTTCCCTGTTCTCTGGAGCTTCTTGAGTACTGGGGGAGCCTGAGGCCAACCCAGTAATGCAGGGCAAAATGTACAGGGAGATCAGACAGAAGGGCAGCACATCAACTGGGACTTGAAGTTGGGTAGGGATTTGAACAGGCATGTTGTTGTTGTTAGGTGCTCTTGAGTTGTGTTGGACTCACTGGGGCCCTCCTAGGGTTTTCAATGGCTGAATTTTTGGGGATTATTTCAGGAGTGGATTGCCAAACTCTTCTCTTATTTTTGTGGTACTGGGGATCAAAGTCAGGGCCTCAGAGAGCACAGAGCTGCTTTCTACCAACTGTTCTAAACCCCATCCCTTGAACAGGTATAGTTGTGAGAAACCCCAACTCTCTGTCAGCTTCTGCTGTGGAGGTATGTGTGTTGCTGTGATGCTGAAAGCTATGCCACTGGTATTTCAGGTACCAGCAGGGCAACCCAGGGTGGACAGGTTTCAGCTGAGCTTCCAAACTAAGACAGACTAGGGAGAAGGACATGGCAATCCAATCCCAAAACAACTAGCCATTGAAAATCCTGTGAATAGCAGAGAAGCACTGTTAAATATAGTGCTGGAAAATGAGCCTCCCAGGCTGGAAGTCATTCAAAAGACACTTGTGGAAGAGTTGTCTCCTCAAAGTAGAGTCAACTTTAATGATGGGAATGGAGTAAAGCCCCTGGGACTTCCCTGGGACTTCTTTGCTGATGTGGCACGACTCAAAATGAGAAGAGACAGAGTGACTGCAACAATGAGCTCAAACATAAAAAAAAAAAAAGTTCTTGTGTACAGCATAGTGTTGGGTAGTGTTTCTTTCTGTTTTACATAGGGTGGCTTTGAGTTGGACCTGACTCAACAACACCTAACAACAGACAGAACAGAAGGAGAAAACCCAAAGCAGAGTCAGAAGACTCTCTCTCTCTCTCTCTCTCTCTCTCTCTCTCTCTCTCTCTGTGTAATAGATGGGAGAAGTGGAGGTCTAAATGGCAGTGACAGCAGGAAGACAGGTTGTGGCTATTTTGTGAAGGGCTTTGAATAAGATATTGGAAATTCCAACTTTGTTCCATGGAAGGAACAGTGGAAGGTTCTGAGTGAGAGAACTTAGCACTGATATGGTGCCCTCTGCACCTGTAACTAATTGCCTTTCTTTCTGACCCTGCTTGGCTTGGAGCTCCTTGAAGATAGTGGTCTTGTTTTACTCATTATTGTGTCCCCAATACTGGGCACAGGGCCTGTTGCAGAGTAATTAATGAGTGAATTCCTATAACCACCAACTTTGTCTGGATCCCTATGGATAACTCACATTATCTCATTTTGTAGTAGTTTCTCAATTAACCTCACTGCCAACAATTATCCTTACTGGCAATGTACTCTCTCTAAATACTTTGGAAAATGCCACTATTCTACACAAATCTTTCTAATACAATTTGTTTGTAGCAGGAGCTCCCAATTGGGAGTTCACGATGATTGTGAACCCCTGAAATTATATGCAGCTTTATAAATGTACTTTTTATTTTGAAGAGAAAGGGTTTAAGGTTTTCATGAGAGTCTCAAAGAAGCCAATTATACAAAAAGAAAACTCCATCTAAGGTAAAACAAGTCCCTCAATGATCTGACTTTTGTTCTTTATCTCCCTCCGTGTGTCCCTCCTTGGTTCTAGTAGCTCATTTGCACCTGTCTTGTCTTTTCCTGTTTCTGTACAGACACTCATTCAGAATCCTTCTTTTCCTCCTTCCATATCTTAGTTTCACCCTTCCCTTAAGTTTCTACTCAGACTTCACATGTTGTGTAAACCTTTCCCTGAGGGGCCCTGCAGATTACTGTTCCTCCAAATGGTTGTAAAATATTGTACAGTCAGTTCACTTGGCATTTAATACGCATTACCTCCTGATGCTATTTGTTTCTTTAGATACATGTGCTCTCATCTTCGACCTAGATTATAAAACCTCAATAAATACTTACCATCAATGGTGACAATAGAAAGCAGTGTATCCTTCAGTTCTGACTTTGAGTATCACTTTCTCCAAGAAGTCTTTCTAGACTGAACAGTCTAAATGAGCTTCCTCTGTGACAGGTTTTCAAGGCATCTCACTTTTTCTTGATATCACCTTGCACAGCTGGATTAGATAATTCCTCACTTTGTGCACTCACTTGCACTCTTTCTCACCAGATTGCAGGCTCTATCAAGGCAGTGACTATGTCTGCTTTAATGATTTCTATGTTCCTAGTACCTGGTATGATATGCTAGATGGATAAATAAATACATAGAAGATGCCACATAAATGGTGCAGGCAACATGAGGTCTAGTAGGCATTTTAAAGAGGAGGAAATAGGCTTGAATGGGAGGGAGGGTCTTCAGACACTGAACTGGATGTCCTTGGTTGGATGAATATTATTCAGTAGAGGCTATGAAAAGCTCATTTCCAAGATGAGGCAATGGTGTGAACAAAATAATAGATATCTACTGGCCACTGGGTGCATGTCCATTGTGATAAGCATTTCCAATGTACTCTCTTATTTAGTAAGCATCCTATGAAATAGGTACTATTATTATCCTTATTTTATAGATGTGTAAACTAAAACAACACAGAGAGGATCCGTAACTGGGCCAAGGTTAATAGCCACAAGTGAAAATACCATGATAGAAATCTTACTAAAGAACTTGAATGGGTGTATGAAATATTACTAAATTAAATACACCATCATAAAATAATATTTTATTCCAAATGACAATTAGAGAGGAGGAGTAATGAGCTTTTAAGGCCTCAAAAGTCATGTTATTGTTGTTAGATGCTGTTGAATCATCATACATACATAAAATCTATCATACCTAAAGACAGAATAGCTATGCTGTGGACCTTTTCCCAGTCATATCCTTCTATCTTTTACACAGAGGTAGCCACTCTTTTGAAATATTTATCATTTCTTTTTTAATTTTTTCTTGGTGCTAAAGGTAGAACTCAGGGTTTCACACATGCTGAGCATGTGTTCTACCAACGAACTATACCTCCAGCATATTATTCCTTTCTTTAGTTTTTCCATATATAATTCAATCCTTAAACAGTATATATAATTTTGCATATTTTTGAATTTTATGTAAATAGAATTGTTTTAGTTTTTTTAGTGTTCTTTTTTTTTCTTTCAAAATTATGCCTGTAACATACATCTGAGTATATATAGCTGCAGTACATTCCTTTTTAGGTAGCATCCATTGTAAGAATAAAACATGTTATCTATTCTTCTGTTGGTGGGCGTTTGAGTAGTTTCCAGTTAGAGGGTTTCTTTTGGGTAGTTTGCTGTCCTTAACACTGGTTCTGTGAACATTTTTGTTGCTGTCTTCTGGTGCACATTGCTAGAGTTTTCTGAGAGTATGTTCCTAGAAATGGAATTACTAGAGCCTAAGGTATGTTCCTCATCAACATTTTTAGACAATGTGAACATATTTTCCAATTTACTCTCCTGCTAGTGTGTATGAACATTCCCACTGCTAAGCCTCTTCATTAGCATTTAATGTTTAAATTTTTCTGTGTTTTAAAATTACATTTATCTGATTACTAATGAAGTTGGAGATGTTTTCCTATGTTTATTGGTTTGAATTTCCTTTGTCCATTCTTTTCCTGGTGATTTGCCCATTTTCTGTTAGATCCATTCCCTGCGCCTCTATTCTTTGAATCCCAAGGGATGTCCCTGCATTTCCCAGACTCCCTTGCCCATTGCCTCCAGGTTAGGTTCAGCCAGGGGGAGAGAATGAGAGTTTGGGAGGGAGAGAAGCCAGGGTATTTCTTTCCTGTCTGCTTTGGGAGTGTGTCCAGCAGACAGACTGCAAGCTGCACCCTTTGCACTCCAGTTCTTATCAGGCAACCCCTGCTATCCTTCCCTGTCCTTTTGGGTGGTCCTTTCACAAAGGCCCTAGCCCCCACAGGGTAGCCCTGCCTTCTACACTGGTAATATCTCTGCCCTATCCTTAAGGCTTCATGGATGACAGTAGCTTCTTGAAGTTGTTACTTTCTGAGCTGCCTCATTGGCACTTATTTTGAGTTCTTCCAACACTTCTGCAACTAGTTATTTAGCTATATTAAATTATTTCAATTGAACTGCCTAATGTGGATTGTGTTCTCCTTACTGGGCATTAAAGAAACTGATTCAACATAGGAAAGAATTGTAGCTTGAGACAGCATCCACAATTGAGTGAGATGTGAACCAGAAAAGCTACACACGAATCATATTCCACTTCAAGAGGAGTTGTGCTATAAAGTGAGCCAGTGAGGGATGCGCTTAAACAAGAGTGATGATGATACCCATAGATGGTCCCAGGCATGGTAAAGAGGACCCAGGAGGTGCAGATAGGAGATTGGTCTAAAAATAAAATTTAAACTATTCCCACTAGACCATGTTAATAAAGATGTGATTTTATTCTTGGTTATAACTAAACTCTTGAGGACTATGGATGTAGTCATGGATGTAGGTATACCTCAAAGGGCAAATACAAGATTATAATTCAGCCACTTAAAAAACAAGAACATAAAATAAAATAAAATAACTCATCTTGTTAGAATAAACTTACTCCACAGGCTTTAAATGCTCTACTATGCTATTTACAAAAGACTGACATAAGGGACTGAAAAAGGAGTGGATGAGGTAGACTTATTTTCTTATTCAGTTTTTCCTTGTATATAAACACTAAGGAACAATAGAGTTACAGAGCTCATAGAGATCTTGGAGTTCCCTCCCCCCTCTGTCTTGCTCTCAATCTTGTGCTTTCTTGCTCCCTTGCTCTCTGTGACAGGGCCTCACTCTATAGCCCAGGCCGGCCTCAAACTCACTGTGTAGTGCATATTGTACTCAAACTTGCAATCATCCTTCCTCTGCCTCCCAAGTGCTGGGATTTCCAGTGTGTGCCACCATGCCCAGCTATATAGACAAGGAAACAGAGGGTCAGAGAGTTCAGTGACCATGTGGATATGACAAGCATTACAGCAGTAAGATGCAGACTACTGATATTAATGAGGAAAGTACAAAAATATCTATAAGACGCCTTAGGAATAGTTACCTGCCTCTGATGGAAACAGAAGTAAAATTTGGACATACAAGCATGGACCATAGATTATGAGAATGCAGGTAGTTGTAGGAGTGTATTTCAAGGATCAGTTTTGTGTTTTGGGGTGGTGGTGTTAGGTGCCATTGAGTTGAGTCCGACTCACAGTGACCTGATGTACAACGAAATGAAACACTCCCCAACTCTGTGCCAGGTACATGATATTTTTTGTTTAAGCCCATTGTTGCAGTCACTGTGTCCATCCATCTACTTGAGGATCATCCTTTTATTCATTGATCTGCCACTCTCCCAAACATGATGTCCCTCTCTAGAGATTGGTCCTTCCTGGCAATGTGACCAAAATACATTAGATGCAGGTTAGCCATCCTTGCTTCCAGCACTCTGGTTGCACTTCTTCTAGGACAGATCTGTTAGTTCTTTTGGCAACCCATGGTATATTCAATATCTGTCTCCAACACCATAATTCAAAAGCATCAATTCTTCTCCTGTTTCCCTTATTTAGTGTCCAGTTTTCACAACCCTAGGATGCAGCTGAAATTACCATGGCATCAGTTAGGTGCACCTGAATCTTCAATGTGATATCTTTATTTTTCAACCTTTTTTTTTTTTTTTTTTGCCATACTGGAGGTTGAACCCAGAGCTTTGCGCTTGCATGCTTTGCAAGTGCTGTACCACTGAGCTGCACCCTCAGCCCAGTTTTTTACTTTTTTGAGACAGAGTCTCATTAAATTATGCAGACTACTTCTGATCTCAAACTTGCCATCCTCCTCCCTCTACCTCCTGAATCGCCGGGATTACAGGCATGCACCACCACACACAGCACACTTTTCAACATTTTAAAGAGGTCTTTTACATCAGCTTTCCCCAATGCAATGCGCCTTTTGATTTCTTGACTGCTGCTTCCATAGGTGTTGATAGTAGAATCATGTAAAGCAAAATCTTGGACAACCACAATCTTTTCTCCATGTGTCATGAAGTTGCTTACTGACCAAGTTGTAAGGATTTTTGCATTGATGTTGAGATGCAATCCATACTGAAGGCTGTGTTTTTTGATCTTCATCAGTAAATGATTCAAATCCTCTTCACCTTCAGCAAGCAGAGTTGTGTCATCTGCATAACACAGGTTGTTAATAAGTCTTCCTCCAATCCTGATGCCATGTTCTTCATAGAGTCTAGGTTCTCAGATTATTTGCTCAGCATAGAGATTGAAGAGGTAAGGTGAAAGGATACAGCCCTGACACACACCTTTCTTGACTTTAAACCAGGCAGTGTTTCCTTGTTCTGTTCGAATGACTGCCTCCTGGTCCATGTCTAGATTCCTCGTGAGTAAACTTAAGTGTTCTAGTGGTCCCATTCTTTGCACTGTTATCCATAATTTGTTATGATCCACAGTCAAATGCCTTTGCATAGTCAATAAAACATAGACATCTTTCTATTGTCTGTTTTTGGTTAATATTTGTGTGACATCAGCAATGATGTCCTGGTTTCACACCTTCTTCTAAATCTGGCTTGATTTTCCAGCAGTTCCCTGTCCATATAGTGCTACAGTTGCTTTTGAATGATCTTTAGTAAAATTTTGCTTGTGTGTGATATTAATGACATCACTTGATAGTTTCCACATTTTGTTGCGGGGGCTGGGATTTAGCTCAGTTGGTAGAGCACCACGCTGCAGTCTCTGAGGTCCCGAGTTCAATTCCCAGCACCGCAAAAATGGGAGAAGGGTCTGGCAATCCACTCCCAAGGCAATCCCGAAACAATCAGCCATTGAAAACCCTATGAGGGTCGCTATGAGTCAGATACCAACTCGACGGCACCTAACAACAACAACAACATTTTGTTGGATCCCCTTTCTTGGGAATAGGCTCAAATGTTCATGTCTTCCAGTCAATTGGCTAGGTAGTTGTTCTCCACATCTCTTGGCATAAACAAATTGGCACCTCCAGGGCTGCATCTGTTTGTTGAAACATTTCTGTTGGTATTCCATCAATTCCTGGAGCCAATTCCTTCAAGGCAGCTTCCACTTCTTCCTTCAGTACTGGTTCCTAATCATATGCAATCTCTTTAAATGGCTGGTCATCCACCAATTCTTTTTGGTATGAGTCTGTATATTCCTTCCATCTTCTTTTGATGTTTCCTGCATCGCTTAATATTTTCTCTATAAAATCTTTATCATTGCCACTCAAGGCTTGAATTTTTTCTTTAATTTCTTAAGCTTGAGAAAAACAGAATGTGTTCTTCCCTTTTGGCTTTCTCTCTCCAGCTCTTTGCGTATCATTATAATATTTAATTTTATCTTCTTGAGCTGTCCTTTGAAAACTGCTATTTGGTTCCTTAACTTTATCATGTCTTCCTTTTACTTTAGCTGCTTAATGTTCAAGGGCAAATTTCAGAGTCTCTTTGACATGTAATTTGGTCTTTTCTTTTTTTCTTGTCTTTTTAATAACTTTCTTCTTTTCTTATGAATAATCCTTTGATGTCATGACACCACACATCTGGTCTTCTATTATTAGTGTCTAATGTATCAAACCTGTTCTTGAGGTGGTCTCTGAACTCAGATGGGGTATACTCAAGATCATATCTTGGCTGTTGTGTACTAGTTCTAATTTTCCTCTGTTTTGGTTTGAACCTGCATATGATCAGTTGATGGTCTGATTCACAATCAGTAGCTGGTCTTGTTCTGACATTTGATATTGGTTTTCCCATTGTATCTCTCCATGAATGTAATCATTTTGGCTCCTGTCTGTTCCATCTGGTGAATTCGTGTGTATAGATAGTTGCTGCTTATGTTGGTGAAAAAATGTATTTGTAATGAAAAAGTTGATCTGATCAAATTCTATCATCATGTGATCTCTACCATCATATCTATCACCCAAAGCTATATTTTCCAACTACTAAGCCTTCTTCTTTATGTATTCCAGTCACCACTAATTATCAGTACACCTGATTGCATGTTTGATCTATTTCAGATTGCAGATGCTGGTAAAAATCTTCCCTATCTTCATTTGTGGCCTTTGTGGTGGACACATAGATTTGAATAATAGTCATATTAATTGTCCTTCCTTGTAAGTATATGGATATTATTTTACCACTGACAGCATTGTCCTTCAGGAAAGGTCTTGTGATGTCTTTTTTGGAGATGAATGCAACCTCATTTCTCTTTAATGTGTTATTCTCGGCATAGTAGATTATATAAATATCTGATTCAAAATGGCCAATACCAGTCCATTTTAGCTCACTGATGCCTAGAATGTCACTGTTTATGTGCTCCATTTCCCTTTTGATGATTTCTAATTTTTCCAAAATTCATGCTACGTACATTCCACATTCCAATTATTGATGGATGTTTACAATTGTTCCTCCTCATTTTGAGTCATTCCACATCAGGAAATGGAGGTCTGTGGTGATTTACTCTAGTCTTGTCATTAAGGTTCACTCTACTTTGAGGAGGTAACTCTTCCTCACTCATCTTTTCAGTGCCTTCCAACCTGTGGAGTTTGTTTTCCAGTACTATATCTGATAGTGTTCATCTGCTATTTAGGAGGTTTTCAATGGCTATTTGTTTCAGGAGTGGGCTGCCATGTCCTTCTCCCTAGTCTGTCTTAATATAGAAGCTAGCTGAAACCTGTTCACCATGGATGACCCTGCTGGCATCTATAATACCAGTAGCATAGCTTTCAGCATCACAGTATGGCACACTGACAGAAACGTGGGGGGTGTTTTGGGTAGGAAAGTGATATCTCATGCTCTGTGAAACTTCTCTGGGAAACATTTTCATTACATGTGCATGCCCCAGAGAATAAAGAATTTCAGTGGTACAGATAGTTGGCTGCGAGAAATGTAGTGAAGAAACAACTTCTGACGTTGGTAGGGGCACATCTTCATTGTATTTTGACAAACTAAGAAATGGGGTGATGTGTTTGCTTTTTACTTATGTCATTAGAAGCTCTTTCTTCAGAATTAACTGAATTCATTGTCAAAATGTAAGAGCCAGGCTCCATGGCACATCCCAGTAATCCCAGTGATTGAGGTGACTGAGGCAAGAGTATCACAAGTTCAAGGCTAGAGGCAGCCTGCACAGTGTAGCAAGACCTTAGCTCAAAGATAAAAAATAAGGCTGGGCATGGTGGTGCACACTTGTAATACCAGCATTTTGGGAGGTGGAGGCAGGAGAATTGCATGTTTGAGGCCAGAGGCAGACTGTGTAATTTAACCAGACTGTCTCAAAGAGTAAAAACTGGGTTGAGGGGGCTGCAGCTCAGTGGTAGAGCACTTACTAAGCATGTGTGAGGCCCTAGGTTCAACCCCTACTACTGCTAAAAAAAAAATGAAATAAAAGAAGAAAGGAAGCAAGAAAGGAAGAAAGAAAGGAAGAAAGGAAGAAAGAAAGGAAGGAAGGAAGGAAGGCAGGAAGGAAAGAAAGAAGGAAGGAAGAAAGAAAGAAAATGCTGAGGTTGCAGCTCAGTGGTTGAGCACTTCCCTAGCATGCATCAGACCCAAAGTTCAATCCCCAGTGCTGGGAAAAAAATCTGTTTACAGAAAACAACAGATAGAATGATAAATAATCAAATCCCTGGAGTTTTTGCTCCTTAGGGAAAATGATCAGGTTTACACTTTAGAACAAATATATTCCTAACTTTACCAAAAGACAGAGAAGGTCAGATTTTTTAGATTGGCAATCAGCTGACTCATAGCCCAGGGACAAGGTTCAGGACCACCTCTTAGATGAGGGTAAGTTTAATAATGTTGAATTATTACTTTTTTAGGAACATTATTTGAAGTGAGAGTCCTGCTAAGAAATTTTAGCACCAAGAAGTGTGATATTATGGCATTACCATGTTTACCAATGTTATAATTCATTGGCTTTTTCTCAACTTGTTAATATCTCCATGAAGTGGATGGTCTAAAACGTCTTTTCTTCACAACTATGTTAGTCAGTTTCTGTGGCTGGATAATATATAGGAAAAGAGATTTATTTAGCTCACAGTTTTGGAGGTTCATAGGCATCATGCCTACATCTACTTGGTTCTGGTGAGTGTCCCTCTGCTTGTATCACATGCTGGCTGGCACCATGGCAGGAACATATGTGAGAGGGAGCGATCATCTGGGTTACAAAAGCCAGAGAGACAAGGGAAGGGCTAGTCTTGATCTTTTATAACAGCACTGTCTTGAGCGCTAACTAGGGTCCCACAAGAACTACCTTAATTTCTTTTTAGGACAATACCCCAGTGATCTGATGACTTCCCACTAGGCTTTCCCTCTTAAAGGCCCCACCTTATATGTCACCACACTAGAAACCCAGCTTCCAACACATGAACCTTTGTGACACACTCAACCATATCCAAACCATGGCAGGGATCCAGTTCCACTTCACCATAGGCTTCCTCTAGGGAGAAGAATGTGTCTCCGAGTTTGCTGCTAGGTATAAAGCCACCATCTCTCCACTTCTCTCTCTCTCACCTCATCTGCTTATAGGCCTTATAGGAAGAACCAGCTCCTTTTTCTTAACATGGGTTCTTCTGTACTCCCAACTTTGTTCCTCCTGTCTCTAGTACATTTAATCTCTTCTCCATGAGCTAGAAGAAGAGAGATTTTGAGTATGTTTTAAAATTTTTATTTTTATTTTTAACTTTTTACTATGGAATTTTAGAACCACACCAAAAATAGAGACAATAGTGTCAGGAACTCACTGTTCTCATATTCCTACTTTGAAGGCTCCATACTGGCCAATTTTATTTCTTATCTACTTCCACCCACATTTTGGTCTTTACCGATTATTTTGAAGCAAATCTCAGATATCAAGTATTTAATTTGCAACTATATCAGTATGTACTGAAGAATGATAAGGATGTCTCACACCATAATCACAATGCATGATTCGCCTAAAACATTGGCAGTAATTCTTTAATTCTGTTAAATATCTAATTAATGTTCACATTTCCCCAATTATTTTAGAAAGATTTTGTTTAGTTTTTATAGTTTGAGTCAGAATCCAAATAAGATTTTTATATTGAGACTGGTTGATACATCTCTTAACTACCTTTTGATCTCTAGGCAACCTGCCTTTTTTGTTATTTTTCCCTTATAACATGAGAAAAAGCTAGCTCATTTGAAGAGTTTCTCTCAGGCTGAATTTTGATAACTGTATCACTATTGTGTTGTTTCATGTGTTCCATTAACCCTCATATTTCTTATAACTTAGCATAGAACTTTATAAGGTTCAGATTCAATTTATTCTTAACAATGTATTTCATATGTGTTTTGCCTTCCTCTAAGGATGTTCATAATCCCATTTTTAAAAATCATTTCATGATGTTATTAGCCATTGATTTGACTTCATTCATTTATTAGGTGTTAGAAAATAATATACTCTAAGTCTATAATTTTTCTTCATTTTTATTAGCTGGATGCTTTTTAAAAGAGAAACTTTAGAAGGAAACTTTTATCTATTTGTATAGATCCAGAGGCATAGACCATATAGGTAAAGTAAGAAAATACTTCATTATTTCCTTTTATTTATATATTTTGAAAATAAGGAGATGGATCCCTAGTGTCCTCCAAAAGTGAACAATTTGTTATCACTTAGACATACTTGATATACTTCAAATCCCTTATAATTATTATAGTTATCACTCTTCCCACTGGTCTATTCTTAGCCAGGGGAGACATAGCCATAGGAAACTTTCACAGTTTCCTTATGATCTGGAATGATACCATGTTTCAGCTGCAACCTATAGATTTCCCCTCCCAGACTTGAAATCAGCTGTTTCTCTGGGGCTTTTCCGCTTTGTAGTAGGAATTGGTATTCAGAGACCACAAATGGATATTGAGGTTATTCATTCTTGGTAGGTTAATCCTTTTTCCATCATGGATCTGAAGTCAGACAAATGTGGGTTTGGGCCCCCACCCCACCACTTGCTAGATGTGTTCTTAGGCAAGATACTTAATTTGAGTTATTTTCTCCTTAGAAAAGAAGAAATACTAGCTAGGCATGGTGGCTCACGCCTGTAATCCCAGGGACTCTGGAGGTGGAGGCAGGAGGATCACAGGTTCGAGACCAGAGGCAGCCTGTGTAATTTAGGAAGACCCTGTCTCAAGATAAAAAAATAAAAGAAAAATGGGCTAAAGGTACAGCCCAGTAGTAGAGCACTTACAAACTATATGCAAGGTCCTGGGTTCAACCCCCAAGTACTGGAAAAAAAAAAAAAAAGAAAAAGAAAAGAAAAGAAAGAAACAGAAAAAGATAAAGAAAAAAGAAAAAAAATAATAGGTATCAACACTTAGTTCACAAGATTATTATAAGCCTTAAGTTGCCTGGGACAAAGTAAGCAATCCATAAATGACAGCTATTAGTATTTTACATCTTCATTAACATATATGTTCAGATTATCAAATAGAAGGGTTTCAGTAATCTGACCCAGATAAGGAATATTGAGATTTAGAAAGATTAACAAATTTGCCCCAAGGTAGGTGGTTAGCAAGTGGCAGAGATATGACTGAAAGTCAGGTAAGAGTTACTACAAAGTTTCTTTCTTAATTGTAATACTTATGTGCAAAGGGCAAACTTGAAGATTCAAAATCCTTTCCTTCATATCAGCCACACCTTATTGCTCTCATCCCTCATGAAGGGGTGAGAAGTAGAGCGACACAACACCAAATAAAACAGGAGAGATAAGTTATTATTTGATGAACACGTGATGAGGAAATTGGGAAGCCACATGACTCTTGAGCACATGTACAAAAGGTTTTCTGGAATATACAGCTAGGAAAGAAATTGCTAGGTACTAAGATATGTGCATGGTAGGGATAATGTTGTCAATTGTTCACAAGAGTTGTACCAGTTTAAACTCCTAGTTCCCATTGCTCTACATTGATGCCAGCAATTGGTTGAGCATCCTATATTTATTGCCTGTGTTTACTCCTTTGTGAGTTCATACTCATTTTTTTGTGCCCTCTTCTTTTAAAAATTTTACTACTTGTCTTTTTCTTGTTGACTGTTAGGAGTTTTATATACATTCTGGCTATCAAACCATTGTCAGTTATATGTATCAAAAATATATTTTCCAAAGTTGAGGCATTTTTTCTTTATGGTTCTTTTATTATGTAGACATTTTAGGTTTTAATTTATTCAGATATATAAATTTCACCTTTCATGATACTTTTCACTCTTGTTTAAGAAATTCTTTGCTATGTGAAGATCATAAAATTATTCATCTATATTTTCTCATAAAAATTAAAAAGTTTCCTTTATACATTTAGATCTTTCTTCTACCTGGGCTGCATTTGACTAAATGGTGAGAAATAGAAATGATTTTTTATGTTTAGTTAATTATCTCAACTTTATTCTTCCCATACTGACTCATAGTGCCACCTCTGTCATATGTACTCATTCATAAATTCATGAAACAATATTGGGCTGTGTATATAGATTCATTAAAAATTTTCCCCATTTTTGCACCAATAGTAGCAAAGTATTTTTATACATTACATCTTTAGAATATTTTTATACATTATAGTTTTAATTATTCTTTCCCTTTTATTCCTGCGGATGAACCTTAGAATCAATGTGTCAAGTTTCATAAAGAACCTTGCTTGCCTTTTCATTGAAATTGCATTTAATTTAAGGATTTAATTAGGAGGGAGATAACATTTGAATGATGTTGACCTTCTCTTCTTTGTGAACATGGTATTGCTCTTTCTTCAATCTAGATATCTTTTGCATCTGTCTGACTGCTTAACTGGGGCATATACTTGTTTTGGCAGTTGTTTGGGTTTCATTAAGTTTCTTAAGTCGAAAGAGTGCCAGAATGAGATTCTTATTTGGATAATATTGGTCTGAAAGTGGTATCAAGTCTCTAATGGGGACTAGAGATAGAAACATTGATTGTAAAGGACTATTGTTGTTATTGTTAGGTGCCACCCAGTTGGATATGACTCATAACGACCCTCAGAGTTTTCAATGGCTGATTATTTCAGGACTGCTTGGGGAGTGGATTGCCCTGTCCTTCTCCCATTTTTGTGGTGCTGAGGATCGAACTTGGGTCCTAAAAGAGTGTGGAGCAGTGCTCTACCAACTGAGCTAAGCCCCAGCCTCTCTGAAGGTCTAGGGAAACAATAATGGAGGTCTGAATTTTAGCAGTAACAATGGTAATAGTGATAAGATAGCTCAAAGAGACTTTTCAGAAATGAAATAATTACTCCCTTTTGTAAGAAAAAGACACCATCAGCCTTCCTGGTTGTCTTCTTAAAGACAGTTGAATGAGAAGCACTGAGACAGAAAGACACTAAGACTTGCAGGGATTACTTTAACCTGTGGTAGAGAAAAATGATAATCACTAGAATAAGTCCTTGTTGTTAGGTGCCATCCAGTCAATGTCTGACTCATAGTGACCCTACATACAACAGGCAAAACATTATTGGTAGTGCTTCTCTGCTACTAATAGGGTTTTCAATGGCTGATTTTTTAGGGAGTGGGTTGCTGGGTCCTTCTCCCAAGCCTACAGCAGCTGGTATTCCCAGGCGGTCTCCCATCCAAGTACTAACCAGGCTCAACCCTGCTTAGCTTCCAAGATCTGATGGGATTGGATGCCACAGTGGTACAGCTTCAGGTGAATAAGTCCTTAGAGTACCCTTTTCCTGGCCTCCTCTTTTAGAATCATATTGTTCTCTGAAGTCTAGTTCAAATAGACCTCTTCCATGAAGTTAGAATGAGGATGCTTGACAGTTTTCCTTTTAATGTAATTATGTACACGCTTATCATCTGCATGTTAGCTGGCACCAAGTCTTATGTTTTTATTCTCTACTCTCTGGCACAAGGAAAGAACACTGTCAGGCAAATGTGGATGATAATTCAAGAGTAAAAAATGAAAATCTTAGTTTGTTCCATATAAGATGTTGTTGTTGTTAGGTGCCATCAAGTCCAACTCATAGCAACCCTATGTACAACAGAATGAAACACTACCCAACACTATGCCATGCACACAATCTTTTTATATTTGAGCCCATTATTGCAGCCATTGTGTTTCTTCCCATTTTGAGTCATGCCACATCAGCAAATACAGGTTCCAGGAGCTTTACTCCACTCCCATCATTAAGGTCAACTCAACTTTGAGGTAGCAACTCTTCCCCAGTTGTTTCTTGAATGCTTTCCAGCATGGGAGGGCTCATTTTCTGGCACTACATTTAAAAATATGTTTCGGCTATTCATAGGGTTTTTAATGGGTAAGTGTTTAGGGAGTGGGCTGCTGTGTCCTTCTCCCTAGTCTGTCTTAGTCTGGAAGCTCACCTGAAACCTGTCCACCATGGGTGGCCCTGCTGATGTCTGAAATATCAGTGGCATAGCTTTCAGCATCACATCAACACAGAAGCCCCTATAGCATGACAAGCTTATGGACACATGGGGGCCATATAAGATCCTGCGTTTTATTTCCCCTTCTAAGCATTGAGTTTGGACCATTGTACTCTGTGAAGTCATCACAAGTGAATTCAAGTAGAATCTTTATGGATCTTTCTGTTTTCAATTCTTTCAAAGATACCTTGCAATTATGAATCAATTGTGAATGCCTTACATTTGACCATGAATGTGATTTTATTCACTCATTGTTTGGCTGTTTTTAGAGTGCTACTAGTGCATTATGATATCTGTGTGTGAGTTAAGTAATTATTGGATTTAAAATGTTTTATTACTGATGGCAAAATAATTTAATATATAAATCACCTTCCAGGTTACTTTATGCAATTTTCAGGATGAAACGTAGGTACCTAACAATTTAAAAAGTAAAAACAGAATATAACCACAAATAAAGATGTACCTTTGCTACCTATGAATAGCTATAATAGGTTCTTGCCCTATGGGTGGTCCAGTCTTCCCCATGTGAATTAATGTAAAACTAAGGAGATATTGTTAAGGTTCTTCAATGTGGTTGAGCCTCACATTGCTCTCAGTGAGAAGGTTTGATTTCTGGAGGTTTTGTATGTGTGTGGTGGGAGAGGGGGTTCATAGGCACACATGCATACTGTGTTTATAAAGTGTGATCAAAAGATACAGTGAGCTGGGCATGATGGCACATGCCTATAATTCCAACAACTCAGGAGGTAGAGGCAGGAGGATTGCAAGTTTCCTGCCAGGGGCAGCCTGCATAACTTAGTGACATTCTGACTCAAAAATTTTAAAAGAAGAGGGGGTCTGTGGGTGCTGCCCATTGGTAGAACACTTGCAAAGTATGTGTGAGGCCCTGTGTTTAGCCCCCAAGTACCACACATACACAAAAAAGTTATAGTGAATGTTTAAATAAAAAAAAAATTTCTTATAGTAAAAGACACACTGCCATTGATCCCCCTCACAACATAGCCCCTGGCTTCAAACACACTTATCCCAACATTCTTGCCACTTTCTAAAGCAGTTCTGGAAGTCCTCTTTCATGAGTGTCTTTATTTGTGCTGTTGTGGCTGCCTTGATACCTCGAATGGATTCAAAACATTTATCTTTCATTTTGACTTTGGGGAAGAGTCAGAAGTCTCATGGTTCTAGAATTACGTGGGTGAGGACACACTGTGATATTTTTATTTGACAGAAATGTCCATACCAGTAGGAATGTGTGAGAGGAAGCACTGTCATGATGGAGGATGAAGCTAAAGGTACTTGCGGAGTCACCTTCATGGTGGGCAGTAGGTAGTCACCTACACAGCTTGTGATTTGACACTAATCTTTGGACAAGTATCTCAGCCTCTCATCTTCCACCTATCCCCTAATTTCTTCCCTTATTATACATTTCTATTCAGCATACTGGAGTTGTTAAAATGCAAATGTTTTCTGGGAATAACCCATATCAGTTAAAATCTATTTAAGCTCATATGCTTATGTGTGATGATGTAGCTAAAGAATTGCAAAGCTATGGTTCTATAGAACAATCTGTTACAATCTAGTATAACTCTCAAATCTGTTTTAGCAGTAACTTGCTGGAAAGAGGACTTAAACCAGATAACATTAAATTAGCAAAAGAACTGCCCCCTTAGTGGTATGGAGGTGGGCATTTTTTTTTGTCTGGAGGCTTCATAACCTTATTTCTGTGTCTCAAATGTTGAGAGAATATACAAGTAGGACTAATACTAACCATTTTTGTACATAATGGTTAGGCATAGATGAGATTGGAGAAGGGGAAAGTGATTTACAAAGTCAGCACAGCATATGAAAGCAAAAATAAAAACAAAGAAATTTATCTTGAAGCACAGTATATGCAGTTTCAGAATAGCAGATAATGTTGTTCCTTCCAAACAAAATAGCTACATTCATGTCACCGCATGCCTCTTACCTGCACCAGGACATCAACTTACAGTTGTAATAGTATCCAAGAGCTCTCCAGAGCAACGATGATATGATGACATCACTTCTTCTTCTTCTTTTTTTTTTTGAAAAGCAAAAACATTCACTAACATTTGTTGAGAGCCGACTCTGTGCTTTACTTTTCTTGTATTTAAGGTGGGGATATTAGTAACATATACTTCACAAAGTTATTGTATAAGTTAAATGAAAGAAGCATTTAGATTAGCACCTAAAACAGTTCGAGTACATAATAGCTAATCTTCATTATTATTGCAAGATATTTTGGTTAGTATTAGAGATAAAAGAAATAGACAAGATATGGCCCCCTCTTCAGGTTGCTCTGTGGCTAATGGAAAATGAAATGTGAAAAAACTTTATGATTTAGTAAAATTCAGTGTCACAGTAGTGACTGCTACAGTCAGGGTCACAGCCTCAAAGAGGCCATGGTTAATTTTGCTTGGGTGTGTCACGGGAGGCTTTTTAGAGCAGAAGGCTGTAGGGTAGTGTATTGATACTGGAGGTGAGAGAGGTCACCATAAGAGGCAGTGGGCTTTCGAGTAGTAAGAATTTCTTTTGCAGTGTCACAATGACAGAATACACTGCAGTGCCCCTGGGAGCTGTGAGTGGATAAATACCCAGCAGTGGAGCAGGATCTGCCTGTGCAAGAGTACTCAAAGTGATTCTGGAAGGTGGGGTGGAGCCACGTCAAGAAAGATACTGTGTTCAACATAAAGAAGCTAAGACTTTACCCTGTGCATAATGCAGATCATTGAAGAGTTTTAACAAAAACAAAAACAAAATCAGATTTAGTTTTAAAAAAGATGACAAGAGCCAGATGTGGTGGCACAGGCCTGTAATCCCAGCATTCTCGAGGCTGAGGCAGGAGGATCACAGATTCAAGGCCAGCCTGGGCTCCCTAGCAAGATCATTTCTCAAAAAACCAAAAGCCAATAGTAGTAACAACAACAACAACAACAATAATAGTAAGGAGGAGGAAGAGGATGTGGAGGAGGAAGAGGTGGAGGAGGAAGGGAAAAAGAAGATGACAACTAGCAGCTGTGGATAATTTAAAGTTGGTAGGACTGGAAATGCTGTTAGGAAAGTCCTTGTTAACCCTGTCTTAGTGTTAACTAGGACAATAACAATGGGGCAGAGAGAAGATAAATGATCAGGGAGATTTTATAAGGACCTAGAATACAGTCAGCTGCTATTGAAAGGGCTAGGGGTATAATTGTTATTTATGATATAATTAGACTCTCCTGAATTATTCTAAATTTTATTATTCTAAATATTTATTATTCTATTATTATTCTAAAATTCTAATTTTAGTGATTATCAATCCATGTACAATTGAGATTCTTTACATCTCTCTTCAAATTGTATACTTGCTGCTGCAATTTGCTGTACCATCCAGCTTAACTTGTTATCTTCATTTAAATGACAAATATTGGAAGAGGGAAATGCAGTCACTGATCTCTTGATGGTCATTGTAGCTTAACTAGTATTTGCCATGGTCCACTGTCCCTGAACGATGTTAGAGTGAAAAATTTAGGAATAGAGTCAAGATAAAAATGGAAAATCCTGGAAGTATAATGGTAAAAATGGGATAGTAAAATGGTAATGTGCAAGGATGATGCTGATATATGCTAGTGAATTGCTCTATTAGAATACCAGCACTATTTGGAAAGCTGTCAGTGTCATCTCGTATTTAAACTATTAAGTGCATATTTAAACTGTGCAAATCACTTGCATTCATTTCATGGCTAATCAATTCAGTCTGAATTTGTTTGCCAAATAGTAATGGGATTTTCTCTAAAAGCCAGATACTTAAGTCACTAGACACCAAATTATGGGATTTTAAAAAATCAATTCAGCATCCCAGGTAATTATAGGCTTAAAACAATGTTGTGTTGAATTCTGGCACATACTGCCTAACAGCAGATGTCTTTGTTTTGGGCCATTTTGATGATCTCGGTAACTCTAGCAGGATAAACTAATGATGCAAATTATTTTTTCATTTAAATTTTACATTGTAGATGGAGCTATTGGCCTTTACCATAACATATTTTCTGCTTTAGCCAAGGACAAAATTAGAGCAGTAACAGTGAAGGACAGCAGGTGACATTCTAGAACTATTGGAAAATCTCATAATATCTGGAAGTATAAAGTGGGAATTGAAAGGATAAATTCCAGAATTCTTAAGTGAGCAACTGGCAGATATTGGTACCATTTCCTGTGATGAGGGATTCATAGAGAGGGGAAGATTTCAGGGGAGATCAACTATTTTCTTTTTTTCAATTTGATGTGTCCCTCATATAAATGAGGAAAAAATTGACTAATCCTTTCAGGCTGGAACTCAGGAGAGATCTATTTTGAATACAGAGATTCAAGAACTTTCAGTGTACATATAGTAGAGTTATAGGAGTGTCTAGATAATGAAGAATTTTGGAAAAAACTAATGTGTCAGGAAAAAGAGAAATGAAAAGGAATCATGCAGGCAGCCAAAAGAAAAAGCTCAGAGGAGAGGAGAAAAACCAAGACAGTTGTAGGGAGATGGTTTAAATTGGTGGTATCCCAACCTCTTTAATTGTAAATGCAATCAATGAAGTTTTTTATGAATAACCCTTATATATGTATATTTACTTATGAATTATGTGCATATAATGTTTTTAATCCACATAGTAACTATTAGTAAAATCTAGTTTTTTAAAAATAGGCATAAATGAAATATGTTTTGCCTGCAGCCATACCACTGTGGTACCCAATCCCATCAAATCTTGGAAGCTAAGCAGGGTCAGGCCTGGTTACTACTTAGATGGGAGACCACTTGGGCACACCAGGTGTTGCAGGCTTGGGAGAAGGACCTGACAACCCACTCCCAAAAATCAATCTGCCACTGAAAACCCTATGAATAGCAGAGAAGCACTATCAGTAGTGTGTTACCTATTGTCTGTAGAGTCACTATGAGTTGGACACGGACGTGATAGCACCTAACAACAACAACAGCATGCATACTTTCCCCCTTTCAATGTTTGTCCATCAGGGAGCCAGAAAAACACTTTCAGTGCCTACTCATAGATGGACTTAGTCATGGCATATCATATTGTCATTTTTTATAAATTTAAATAAATGTATATCTAAGAGAATTTTTGTAATAAATATTAACTAAACTATAAAAGCCTGCAGCTGTAGCCCTGTGGCATCCGATCCCGTCAGATCTTGGAAGCTAAGCAGGGCAGGCCTGGTTAATACCTGGATGGGAGACCGCCTGGGAACACCAGAAGCTGTAGGCTTGGGAAAAGGACCTGGCAACCCCCTCCCAAAAATCAATCTGCCATTGAAAACCCTATGAACAGCAGAGAAGCACTGACAATAGTGTTTCCCCTGTTGTACAGAGGGTCGCTATGAGTCGGATACCGACTCAACAGCACCTAACAACAACAACAACAACAACAAACTATGAAATGACAAAAAAGCTGTGTCATATTCAGTTGGCAATGTTTTTCCTTCTTAGTGATACATAGAATAATGGTGAATCTTACAATCAATAGAAGTGGTGATGTTTCCTTCTCACATCCATATGGGTTATCTTGTATGTTCCACTTTGGGGGTTGGATTTAGTAGACAGGAGTCAACTGTATGAAACACCTAGAGGAGATTAAATAAAATATTATTTTTTTTTAAATGGAAAAACTTTCTTCAGTTTTCACAACCAGGAAGTCACTGGAGGCCTTCATGGGGGCAGGGTGAATAGTGGAAGAGGGGCAGGAGATTCTAGAGATTCAGGAATAAGTAACAACAGGTTGAATTAATGTCCACTTCCTACATGGCAGGGCTGGGATTTAGCTCAGTTGGTAGAGCACTGCTCTGCAGTCTCTGAGGTCCTGAGTTCGATTCCCAGCACCACAAAAACGGGAGAAGGACATGGCAACCCACTCCCGAGGCAATTCTGAAACAATCAGCCATTGAAACCCCTATAAGGTCACTATGAGTCAGACCCAACTCACGGTACCTAACAACAACAACATCCTACATGCCAGGCATTGTGCTAAAGATTGTTCATACAATCCTGAGGAGTTATAATTATCTCCAACTTAAGATAAGAGAGACCTCCAGAGTCTAAGGGACTTGGCTTAGGTCACACAGCTAATGCTTTGACCAAAATCTATACCCAGGCTAACCATCTCAAAAGCTAAGGCCTTAAATATTACCTTATGTCTCCCACTGTGAGGTTACATTGGAGAGAGAGGGAATGAGTATAGGCAACTATTCTTCTAGGTAGCCAAGTAGCTATTTTGTGAATGAGAAGAGCAGAAAGAAAGGGAAATGGGCAAGTTAGAGTTAAAGAAGGACCTTCCTCCTTCACATTTTAAAAATAAAAGATGTGTAAGAATTGAACATTCTTAGTATGGCGAAGAGAATGCACAGGAAAGAGAATTTGGCATGTTTAGGTAAGAAAGATGATAAGTGATAAGAAAATTGCTGAAGACCAGGAGGACAGATAGAGGTTCTGCTTTAAGTAAAACGAGGCTGCCTCCTCCATCATAGTGAAAAAAATGATAAGACTGGAAATAGCCATGGGTAAGTATTTAGGTTTGGAAGACAGACCCAGCAACCCACTCCCAAAAATCAATCTGACATTGAAAACCCAATGAACATCAGAGAAGCACTGACAATAGTGTTTCACCTGTTGTACACAGGGTCACTATGAGTCGGATACCAACATGATGGCACTTAACAGCAACAACAGCAAGTATTTAGGTTTTATGTGGGAAGGAGGAAGGGAAGGTGAGAAATCCTGTTTATGCTATTTATTTTTTCTGTGGGATAGGAATCAGGCCATTGCTTAGTGATTGTGTGGGATGGGGAGGAGATAGGGCAGTCAGAACTGATAGGAATCTTAATTATTATTATTATTATTATTATTATTATTATTATTTTGTGTTTTTTGAGACAAGGTCTTGCTGTGTAGCACAGGCTGGCCTGGGACTCACTGTGTAAACCAGACTGGCCTTCAAGTCACATCAATCCTCCTGCTTCAATCTCTGTGCTGGGACTACAGGTATGCACCACCATGCCTGGCTTGATAGTTTTATTAACTTTTAAATCATAGCTGTGAGGAATGCAAGCTGTAGTTCACTTGGGACCTATTCATGGCTGTAAGCTATTAGTGACATCAGTCTACACGGTATAGGATATTTTTCCCTCAATGATGCCTTCTAGCCTGTACCTAAAAACCAAATGGATGGATCAATGCAATGTTGTAATTTCACACAGTACAAAGAAGCAATGGCTGGGAGACAAAGAGGAAAGGGAGTTGAAAATTCCAAGGAAGGGGAGGGAGAGGATAGACTGAAGAAAATTGAGATATTAAAGTCATTGGAAGTCTCAAGGTTTTGGTTTGGCGGATAGAAGGGGAGCAGGAGAGTAAGGAAGTTGTGGGAGAGAAGAGGGTTGAATACAGGTATTTTTCACCTTCAGAGGGGAGCAGTTAGCCTCTGTCCTCCCAATGACCATCCTTCTAGCCTTTCCCTTTGATGACAAGACTAGAAATTTGAAAATTACATTTCTCAGGCTCTCTTGCCAATAGGGCCTGCAGCTGTAGCCCTGTGGCATCCAATCCCATCAGATCTCGGAAGCTAAGCAGGGTCGGGCCTGGTTAGTACCTGGGAGACCGCCTGGGAACACCAGAAGCTGTAGGCTTGGGAGAAGGACCTGGCAAACCCCTCCCAAAAATCAATCTGCCATTGAAAACCCTATGAACAGCAGAGAATCACTGACAATAGTGTTTCCCCTGTTGTACAGAGGGTCGCTATGAGTCAGATACTGACTCGACGGCACCTAACAACAACTTGCCAATAGTGTTTCAGTTTAGAATTCTCCAATGAGGAACACTCATATGAAATTTGCAAAGTAGAAGGAAAGCTTTTTTTCTTCAGCTGCAACTATGGGCACACACATGAGCAGTGACAGATGGCAGACATCTGGGGAGATATGCCCCAGATACTTTGGTGCTGCCAACAGCTGAGATGCTCAGTAGTGATGAGACAGAGACCCAACTCTCCCTGGGGCACTGGGGTAGGAGTTAAGCACTGTCAAGCATTGCTAATACTATTAAGTACTGTTAAGTGATAGTAGAATTGTTGTTTCTGTGTTGAGCTTTCCTTAAGTCTTTATTGTAAGCACCCTTTTTTGTACTTTTTTATTGGTTGTTGTTGTTGTTGTTGTTAGGTGCCGTCGAGTCTGTATACGACTCATAGCGACCCTCATAGGGTTTAAAGTGGCTGGCTGTTTCGGGATTGCTTTGGGAGTGGATTGCCAGGTCCTTCTCCCATTTTTGTGGTGCTAGGAATCGAACTCAGGACCTCAGAGCCTGCAGCGCAGCACTCTACCAACTGAGCTAAATCCCAGCCCATTTTATTGCTAGCAGTATTTTATTTATATGTTAGTGGGGTACAGAGTAATGAGTAACTTAGTATATCCATTATGTGACTATTAAATAAGTATTGCTTACACTTCCAACTCCTCAAACATTTTACAGAACAACAGAAACAAAAGCCAAAAAAAGCAAAGAAAAAAAGAAAAAGTAAGAATTTCAATTAATATGTAATGATAGTTGTATGCAACCATGGGTTATACTTTGATTTTTTTCCTTGCCTTTTTCTTCTATTTTAATTGTATTTTCATAGAGTTGCATCTTGTATTTTACATTTTTTTCTCTCCCTCTTTACACCTCTTCATTGTTCCTCCACTACCTCCCCCTTTCCCCATCATCTGTTCCCTCTCCCTGTGAATGATTGAAACTGTCAAGAGCAGGGTGAGCTGTTCGACAGGCCTGTCCCTTATACCTGGCAGCCTTGAGCAGAGAGTTGTCAGCCAAGCAGCCTCTTTACTGGCGACCAGCTGTACTGGAATGCCCTCGTGACAGCCTGGTTATTTTGTATAATTTACAATCACTCTGAGGTTACTCCAGTAGCTGCAGAGGACCATTACAGCCCTGGCTGAAGACATGCTCCAGTAATGACCACTCCAGACAGCTAGCACTAGCCTTGGAAAGCAGTACTCTAAGCAAGACAAGCCATGGGGAATTCTACAGCCCTGGTGATTCGGCAGCCATTTTCACCCAGGTCAGAGGGGGAACACTTCTTCTGATGGCCTCCTTTATATGAAGGGTTGATAACCAGGCTACTCAGCTTACTTTTTGAGTCAGCCAAGACACCCTCCCATGCTGCTCCCTAGTGTTGCAACATTAGGCCCATTGAAAGGTTTCTCTCCAGTAGTCTGTTCCTGCCTACTTTTGATCTTTATCATTAGTAGTATGGCTTGGTAACATGAAGAGGAGACAGCAGCAGCAGCAGCAGCATAGTGATAGTGGCAGTCAAGAGCTCCAGACAGGAAACTGTGGGACCTAGTCATTGAGTTCCAGGGAGCATCCAAGCCTAAGATCCAAGGGTCATAACACACTAGGCCTAAGATCTGTAGCATTAGCTTCTGTAGGGGTTGGGTGTCCCCAAACATGAGGCCTGTTCTGGAGCTGTAACACTAGGAGATGTTTGCTGCTGCCTGCTACTGCCACTCCAGCTGCTGCTGGAAGCTGAGGATTACAATAGGTGCCAAGTGTCCAGGCTGCTGGTAGTTAAAGCCCAGAGCAATAAGCCTTCCCACCTAAGTACCTAGAGCCACAGGGCTCTGGCTTCTAAAGTCTAGAGCAATAGGCCTCTAGCCCTCAGGGCTTGAAGCTGTAAGTTTCTGGGTCTGCTAATCTAACCCCTACACAATGGGCACTCAAGGGTTTGGGGCGGCCAATACCAGATCTTTTCCTCACCTACTCATGATTTGTATCTGGGTAGAGCTAAAGGACCCCAGAGCAAAAAGACCCAGCTGATTGGTAACAGTGGTTTCTGGAATCCATGCATCTCTTAATTTCTTGAATTCTAACACAGGCTTCCCTAATCTTTGCTCACCTGTACCTTCCAGAGATGATGTGTCTTGCTAATAAATTGAAGCCAAGTCCCTGTGTCCTGGACTTCAGGTGGCAAAGAAAGTAAGCATCTAACTTCTTATCTTTTAGACTGACAACTCTCCCTCCTAGATGGAGGAACCTCAAACAAAAGATCTGGACTCTGGGAGCCTCACAATGGATAAATGTCTACTCTCATATCCAGTGTGTATGTGACAGTTTATACCTTTTCTTTTCTCTGGCAAACCCTTCAAATACTAATTGCCCCTACTATGTCTCTGTATCCTTCAGGATCCAGCTTCCTCCTTGAAACCTTACAGTTAGAAGTATTCACTTTCTTACCTAAATTACCATAGCAATGTGTATTTTGTCTGATCTTATCAGAGTCTCACTTGTTTGTATGGTACTGATATTTGCAATTAAAAACATTAAAGTTCTAGTATATTTAAGGTTGATGAAGATTAAAAGTCCTCTAATCTAATGGTTGCTAGTTCATCAACTCACTGAAATCATGACTTTTCTTACTTATATTTGTGTACCCCACAGTTTTCAGCATAATACTTCCTATCATAATACTTCATATTAAATTGAATTAAAGGAACCACTCATGGGTTTGCTTCTCCCCACTGCCCTTGTCCTTTCCAGCCATCTTCTCCACCATGGCCCCCTCTTCCTTGATTTCCACCCCTCCCATATAATCTAGGATCTTATTTTACTATGTTTTTCTGAAATTTCAACCTTTCTATAGATTCCTGCCCACCAGCCTGATATATGTTCAAATGTCCCCTGTCTTGAAACAACCTTTCTTGTGGATCTTTCCTTGCACCTCCACACTTTTTAAAAAGAATAACTCTCCCTTTAGTAGCACTTACACTAAAACTGGACCAATACAGAGAAGATTAGCATGGTCCCTGCACATGGAGGACATGCAAACTCATGAAGCATTCCTTATTTTTCAAAATATATCATATACTTGTATGGAAATGTAATGAAACCCATCAGCTTGTACAATTAATGTACACTGATGAAAAAAGAAAATAGTTTATATACAGTCTCCATGTTTTCACCTCAGTCTGCCTCTTTTTCTAGAAGTCTGGTCTTTACCTTTCTACCAGTGAACTGACTTTATTTCCTCTTAGTGACTCAGAACTTCAACTGCTGATCTACAAACTGTTGGCTGCATCCTTTTGGATCTTCCAGTTGTGTTTGACATGGTGACCAGTTCTCTGTCCTCATATGAAACTGCACCCCTGAGTTCTTTGCTGCCTTTCCTTCCTCCCTGCTTTAGTGAGCATTTCTCAATTTCCGGACCTGGGTCACTGTGGGGAAGTAGTTGGGTCAGGGTTGGGGGGTGGGAAGGCTGTAACTTCTCTTCCCCTTTCCTTCTCTTTGGCTCCCCTCCTCATGCTCCCCTCTTCTTGCTAGGGTGCTGGCACAGGACTGGTACACTCTCTGTTGGAGGCTCCTGTGTGAGACAGTTGGAAATCATTTCTGATGGCAAGTGGAGGTATCACTAAAGGTCTTCCACCCAGGCCAGTGGTGCTGAGTCAGTGCTGGAGAGCACCAACTGCAGACAGCCCTACATGGTTTTCTCACCAAACCACTCCTGTGGAGTTTGTAAGCTTGTGCCAGTTCTCTGCTGTGTGCGCCTCATTTGGTTTTCCTCTTGTTTTCTCAACCTGGTTCTCTAGCTCTTATTCTCCATGAGCAAGCCCCTGTCCTTTCAATAAATCCCCTTTCTGCTTAAATGCACTAGGCTTGGCTTCTGTGGTTTGCTCCCAATATCCCTGGCTAGGACATTTTCTTCCTCCCTCCATCTCCTAAGTGAAGGTATTTCTCACTGTTCCTTTCTTGGCTGTCTTTTTGTCTTCACCTGCACTCTGCTGGGAAGCTCATTTATTTCTCAGGTACCAGTTAACCACTTTGGTGCTGATTTCTCCTAAATCTTTTTCTAGGTTCCACCTCTCTCCTGAGGCTTAGTTTAATCTCACATTACCAAATGCCCATCCTCTGAACAATATTCTGACATCAAAATTGACAAGACTCAGAACTGACATCTTTCATCTTGCTAATCATTTCTCTCTTCCTATCTGGACACTCAAACTTTAAAATTTCAATCAACTCCATCCCTTACATCCATGGCCAAACAAAAAATACCAGGATCTGTTTATTTTTTTCCTTCCCAGTAGAGTTATTCTTCCTTTTCCTCTTACGGTCAATACTTTGTTCTTGTTTGAACAACTGTCATATGCTCCCTACTGAGCTTCTGCCTCTAGTTGTCTCCTGAATCAGCTTGGCCTGTGTGCTTGCTCAGAGTAAATTTCCTAAAACACACATCTGGTGATATCACCCTCCCTTCTGCCCCTTCACACACCTTCAGTACCTTAGGCTGAAGTGGAAGCTCTCCAACTTAACTGAGGCAGTATAGAAAGATAGGGAGGTTTGGGGGACATAAAAAGGGAAAGAGCTTTCACCCCAGGATCTGGCTTGAATCTCACCAGCTGAGAGTTGAGAACTTTCACACAACTACCAGGAAGACTGCTGTGAGGATTGCCTGCATAGAGACATTATTTTTGAGAGATATTTTAAATAATGAAAATGTTAAAATAGCAATAAGCCATGCTTGGGGTCAAAATGCATGTAACTTTTGAGTTTTGTCTTCCCCCCTATAGTTCTATGGTTCTTTGAGACATGCCTAGGCAACTCCCTCATGACTCTTTTCTTAATCCTATACAATATATAATCTCATTTTACTAAAGGGAAGTTCCTCCAATAGAAAAATCCAAATAATGGAATTTCTTATTTTGATCTTATTGGCACATCCTCAGCCTATGATAGGCCTTTCTAGGCTCATGTCCCACTAGGCACCCAGGAATGACATCACATGGGATGTGCCCTAGGTTAAATAAAACTGGAGAGAACATGTGTGCAGGACTCTTTATGGCTTACGGTACTTCAATCCCTTAATAAGTTCTCTCTGTTTTGATGCCTATCTCTCTGTCCTTCTCTTAGTGCCCACATGCATTCTAAAGTGTGGACTTAATAAACTCTATAATTTTGTTGTACTCTCTCTGGCTTGTCCTGAAATTCTTTTCTGCAAAGAAGCCAAGGACCCAGCTTAAACTGAGTGGAGGTCTAAGTTAGGGGAACGCCTCAGGCTAGGAGGCCATGCTGAGCTTTACCTCTCTGCTGTGCTGCCAGGAAATGACCATCCACAATCAAATCTTAACTTACTTCCCTTTTATTTATAATGTATGTGGGATTTCAACACACAATAAGCAAAACCAAACCAAAACAAACTTTATGATCCCTGATTATGTTTCATGCCTTTGCTCAAGGTATTTTCTTTACCTGGAGTATCTTTCTCTGTAGTTCAACCCAAGTCCCAACTCAAGTGCCATCACCTCTTTGAAGTCTTCCTCCTGTCCATTGTGAGGTGATTTGTGGCCTTTAATATGCACATGGATCATGAAAACTTTATGTTAAAATGCAGATTCTAGCTCAGCAGGTTTTGGTTCAGGTCTGAGATTCTACATTTATAACCAGTTCTTGGGTGATACTTCATCCCTGGACCATACTTGGAATAGAGAGGCCATAGAGAGAAGCATGATCTTTTATTAAACTATAGGGCAAGGCACCAGGCAGGAATTTTTATATTATTCATTTAAAATATTATACATTTTGAAAAAGTTTCCATTTTGCCTTCTCAAAGACAGGGGTTGGGTTTACCCATTATTATTTTGGTTGAATGCAGTGACTTGATGAATTTATTTTAATTGAATATGCTTCTGATATCACCTCCTCTTCTCTTCCAGCCCACGGTTACCCATACATATCAGTTTAGCTGGATTTCACATGGATAAATATATGGGAAAAGGGAATGTCCTACATGGGATCTGCTGCAAGTGAGGATGGCTTAATGTGTTTAAGATACTACTGACGTGAGACGTAAGATGAACAGGGTAAGGCATAGCTGTAAGCCCCGTGACTCAAGAGGCTAAGTCAGCAGGATGGCAAGTTTGAGACCAGAGCCAGCCTCCGAACCTTAGTGAGATCTTGTCTCAAGATAAAAAGTGAAAAAGGGGCTGGGGGTGCAGCTCAGTGGTAGAATGCATGCAAAATATGCACTAGGCACTGGGTTCAGCTCCCCAGTACCAGTAAAAAAATGATAATACTGATATAATTATTAATATAGTCACAGTTCTGAGTTGCAATAAAGGGAGCCACTCTAATTCAAGCAGAAAAGTAATCCATGAAAGTGTATTAGGTAGCTGATGGGATTGCTGAGAGAATCAGAGAATGCACAGCAAAACAAAGCACCGATTATGCCAGAACATTCCACAGCCAGACCTTGGGGCAGAGACTACTGCTTACTTAGAACTAGAAAGTAGTCCTGAAATCTTAGTCTTGGCCACTGTGCTTGGGAACACTGTTACTACCAGAAAGGATTCTGTGCAGGGCCTACTTCTTCATGTTTGTATTGATTATCCTTGTGTAGCAAATAACCACAAATGTGGAGCTTAAAACAACAGAAATTTATTCTCTCACAATTCCAGAGGCCAGAATCCCCCAAATCAGGATTCATAGGGATGAAATCAAGATATTGGTAGTGCTATGCTCCTTCCAGAGGTACTAGGAGAAGGTCTGTTCCTTCTCTCTCAGCTTCTGGTATCTGCTGGCATTCTTTGAGTGTGTTTACATTACTAGAATCTTCTAAGCCAGATCTTCAAATTCCTCTGTTCTGTCTTCACATTGCCTTCTCCTCTGTATGTGTGTGTCAAATTTCTCTCTACTGCCAGCTTAGAAGAGTACACGTGATTGCATGTGGTGCTCACCTGGATAAGGCAGGAAATATCCTCAGTCACTTCTGCTAAGATGTTTCCATATCATATAACATTCAAAGATTTTGGGACTAGGACCTGATATATCTGTGAACCACTAGTTAGCCCATACAAGTGTTATTTTCTTCTGAACCAGTCTCACATGGACATCTCATTGGTGGATCCTGGGTTACCCACCTGTTCCTGGACCACAATAGAGACTAGGAAATAAACTTCCTTTCAGTTGCCCAAAATGGATAAGTGGCCAAAATATATATCAGATATCAACTATAGTAGTCTGCAAAGCTTCATAAAAAGCAACTTCTATGTAATAGACTAGTCAGAATCTTTAAACTGAGTGAAGGTACCTATTGCCGAATGTTTTGCACACCAAACTTGAAACCATACAAGTATTGACAAGAAAAAAATGAAATCAAGAAAACAGTATTCTTTGACTTAGGGATAGGGTGAAAAAATCAAAACAAAATTAAAACATAAAAAGGTATGGATTTTGGAGTGCGTTCTTTCTTTGGTGATAAGAAAAAAATCTGGTCCAAGACTTTAATATGAATAATTCAATTAGATCCTGTAATTCATTAAGAATAATATTTAGGCCAAGGGTTATGGTACATGGTTGTAATCCCAGCACTCAGGAAGTTGATGTAGGAGAATGATCATGAGTTTGAGGCCAACCTGGGATACATTATGAGATATTATTTCAAAAAAGAAAAAAAAAAAACAAAAAAGAAAAGAAAGAAAAAAGAAGCCAGGCACAGTGGCTCACACCTGTAATCCCAGTGACTCAGGAGGCAGAGGCAGGAAGATTGCAGGTTTGAGGCCAGAGCAGCTTACATAAGGTAATGAGGCCCTGTCTCAAGATAAAAAGTAAAATATGGGCTGGGGGTGCAGCCCAGTGGTGGAGCACTTGCAAAGTATGTGAGAGGCCCTGGGTTCAACTCCCAAGTCCTACATAAAAAAATGATGATGATATTTGGTTATAATATCAGAGTAAGTTTCATCTCCTGTCTGGTCTGAGGTATTTTATTCCTGTGGTGCCTAGCATTGTCCAGATGAGACTGAGTGCATTCAGGGCATTATGTGGTATTGTCCAATATGTTTATAGCAGTAAGAACCTGGGAAATGATAAGAGAACAACTTCTGTTCCTTCAGCTTGAGATTTTTCAAACCTACTCCTTTTCCCCAGAGCACATGCGTTTCTCCATGTTAACAATGTTTCTCTTGCCTAGAGAAAGTGGTGCTGACTCTCATTTTCTTAATTGGTCTGTTAGAAAAAACTATCAAATCTTTTAAGATCTGACATGTCTGAATAGTGTTATGGTGATGATAGGCATTTTCCAGGTTGTGCAGTGTCCAAATTACTGTGTTGGGAACAGTAAGTCTAGATTTCAATGTGCATTTAAGAGGAGGAGTGAACCATGTAAAAGATTGTTGAGATAAGCTTTTGTGGCAACTACACAGATGTTAGTATAAATACATTTGGGGCTTGTATGTGTAAATAATCTTCTGAGAACATTGTTTTTATTGTTGATGTTTTTCGACAGGTTTCTCAGACACTCAAAATTCAATGTATTTTGTCATTAATTATTTTTATGAATCTGGCAGCATGATAAAAACTTTCTTTTTAGAAGCCCCAGAATCAAAGCAAGGAAAAAAAATTAAAATTGTGGAGGGAAGTGATTTTTTTCTTTAACCTTGGAGGCTTCTTATTTCTTTGTTGAGAGAATTTCTTCGAAGCTTATAGCATTATGATATGATTGACAATGATCCCAGCTTTCCCAAACACTATCTGAAAGTTTGGGGCAACTCCTGACCCCTCTGGTTCTCCATTTCTAAGAAGATGTGAGTAACAACCAGGTTGCCTTCTTTTTCCCAACACAAGTTACTTTTCCCCTTTTTAGATATGATTGGCATTTTTAGAAAAGTCTATTTTAGTGCTTTTCTTTTCTTTAGTTCTTGAGTAGTTTTGTATATATCCAACACTCACAAAATGCCCCTCTCTCTTTTGTCCCCAAACTCCTGATTGGATATGACCTTTTTGGTGGTGGGAGAAAGATGAAGGAGGGCTATGGAGGTTTTAGAAGCTTCAGTCTATGAATACTGCTTCAGCATAATGTTGGTATTTGATCAAACATAAAAAGCTTCAAGCTTTTAATGTCCTGCTGACACCAGTATCAACAAAGCATTGAAGCGGAAGCTTTCTGGCAGCTGATTAGAGGGAGATTTTATTTCACTGGCTTTAATACTAAGTATACCTTTTAGTAGATCTTTCTCAAGGATAAGCTACATCATGAATTATAAATCAAATTCAAGAGCTTTATTAAGGGACCCTTGATAATTTGGTAATATATTATCACTCTGTTTTGGAAGGGCGATAAATGACTGCTTTTTATAGTGTAATTTAAAATAATAATATGGATTACAGTGGTGTTCAGTCATGAAAGTATAATTTAACAGTTTGGACTTATAATAACCTGTTTTTTTCCCTTGATAGTGTCCACTCTTATTTCAGCACAAGAATGGCTTACTGGGGGATGATTTACCATGCTTGCTTTTAGAGTCTAGTAGGGCTGAACATGTGTTTAATTGGAGTTTTATGTTGTTGTGTTGGAAAAGCTTCATTCAGAAATGAAATTGAAAGCCAGAGAATAAAGCCTGCTAAACAGTGGACCACTAGTGTTTGCAAGCTGGCTGTATCAGTAGGTACTCTCCAGGAGGAAGATGGCTCCCTAGAAGTGGTAATTGAAGAGAGCTTAATAAAAGTGTAAGAAGGTTAAGAGAAGCAAGAAAAGATGACGTCCTTCCCCTCTCCATGAAGCAGAAGCCTTTACCACACTAGGCCTGAAGAGGAAAGTGGGCTTGCTGTCCCCGGACCTGGAAAATGCTAGAACTGTGGCAGAGGCAAGTGACAGGCACTGAGGCTGCAGTGGACGAATGTGGCTTCTGCTAGGCTACAGCAAGGCAGGGAGGGAGCCATGGGGATCCAAATCCCTAATCTTTCTTTTGAACCTGCTTTTGGGGCCTTCCTCTGGACTATAGCAAACCTAAGCTAGAGGGCAAGGACATCCAAGAGATGTTGTTTGAGGTACAGAGCAGGGTGCGGAAGGGTGGTGTGTGGATCTGGAAGAAGAGCCAGTACACGTACAAGACTGGGAAGGAGGAATGAACACAACTTACGCTGAAAGGCTCAGCATTTGTATTGCATGTAAATGTGACTAGTTAGAATCAAGCTTAATGAAACTGTAGTCCCTATTTTTATGCTTTCCAGTCACTACTAGTAAAACAGTCTCCTTTAAAGGCTTTTGTCTCCAGGTTTATGTGACTTTCAGAGTGGTTTGTTTTACATCTTTAATCAGGTTGCAAAGCAGCTCAACTGACCTTCAGTAAGAATGTGTCTGTTTCTAGGAGCACAGAACAAAACAGAAGAAACAAACAAACAAACAAACAAAAAAAAAACCACTTTGTCTACTATCCAAGGCCAAAGAAGGAAGTTTTGCCATTTGTGAGATTCATCAGAAAAAGCAAATGTAAAACTTTGCTTTTAAGTGTTTGTCAGGTGTTTGGTGTGGTTCCTCTGGTTCCTGATTCCCCCTGCTGCACCATTTTGCTTCATCTTCCTACTCTCAGGGCTAGGGGCTCCTTCTTGCTCCACATACTTCCTTGGATTGAAAAGTATAACTGCAACTGTCTCACCCTCCTGGGTGTCTGAATTAAGCAAGGAATCTATTTGCCTTTCTCTGATTTTCTGGCTCAGTAGTAAGGCTGCTTTCATGGTCCCTAGTCTACCATGATCCCACTTCTCTTGCTTCCCCCTTTCTTGCTGTACTCTGGGGTTAAGGCAGGATAAAAAGACAGGGAAAACTAAGGAGACATGGGAAAGGAAAAGAGTCCTCACCCCAGGATCTGGTTTAAGTCTCACCGGCTGAAAGTAAAGGATTTCTACGCAATGAATAAGAAAAACTGCTATAAAGACTGCTGCATAGAGACATTATTACTTTTCTTTTAGAGAGAGAGAGCTCAAACAAAAAATTAAAATAACAGTGAGGTATGCTTAAGGTCAGAACATATATGACCTTCAAGTTTAACCTTACTACTTCTTCTGTAATCTCATATTTCTCTGAGAATTTCACAAACAAAATTATGGACCATGTTTTCAGTCAACATAGGCTTAGACAACTTCCTTATGACTAAATGTAGTAATAATTCCTTTGACCATATTGATCTATCCATCCTGACAGTGTTCCTTTCTTATCTGTAAACCTGCACAATGCTCCTAGACCACTTTATTGCCTCATTTTACTAAAGAGAAGTTCCTTAGATAAAAAGTATATGGAAACATTTTTGCTTAATCTTTTAATCTTTGAACTGTTGTAAATTACATCCTTTGAGCAATGGAACTTCAAAAGCCACAAAATTGTACATGTAGTTATTGTTCAGACACTTAAATGCAACTATCTTTCTTGAGAGGCCCCCATCCATGTCTTGGATGTGTACTATTCTTCTATTATTAGGTGTCTCTTTTACTCTTTGAATGCCCACCCTTAAACCTAAAGCATGTACTATTTCTTACCTCTCCTTAATAAACTCACTAACTTTGTTTCACATAGATTCATCCTGAAATTCTTTTCTGTAATGGAGCCAAGGACTTGGCTTTACCTGAGTGGATGTCCCTATGGGGGGGGCCTCCTCGGGCTAAAGGCAGCAGACCAGGGCAGTGTCTCCCACTGCTGCTGACAGGCTCAGCTATCCTTTTAGAGCTGGGCATCATGAGTTTAGGTTCTGATCCTAATTTAGCCATAAATCAGCTTTGTATCATTTGTAAAATCAGAGAATAATTCTAAGTATTGTTTTTGTCATTGGTAAAATGGTGCTTGAAATAGATTTGTGAGCCCTCAAATACAACCATGAAATAGTTAGAATGAAGGCTGGGGGAAGTGGGCTAGTTGTCTTTCATATTAGTTACTTTTGTGTCATTGTGATCAAATAGCAGACAGAAATAACTTAAGAGAGGAAGGATTTATTTTGGCTCATGGTTTCAGAGGGATCAGTCCATCACGACTGGCTCTGTGGAAAAAGTTTCTTCACCTCATTGCAGACAGGTAGTAGAGAGCAAGATAGGAAGGGGCCAGGGACAAGATACTCCTAAGCAGTCTTCCCAGTGACCTACTTCCTCCAGCTAGGTCCCATCTCCTAAAGTTTCTAGGACCTCCCAAAATAGCTGGGACCAAGCCCTCAGTAAAAGAGCCTTTTGTAGGGGATACTTCATATCCAAACCATAACACCTTCCAAAGAAAGGGAAACTGATGGAGATGGGCTGGACCCTGAAGATCACCAGTATGTCCCAGGACCTGGCTAATAGTTTTAAATCATAGAATCATATTTTTTTTGAAACAAAGAGATGTAGTACTGTGGCTCACTCTGGCTAAAAGTCCACAGCAGCTGAGATAGTCATCCTAAGGCCAAGTGATGACTGTTAAGCCATCTAAGTGAGCAGTGTGCACTTGTTCGGGAATCACAGCAGCAAGACATGTTCCTGGTGTCTAGACCCCCTTTTCCAGTAAGATTGTCCATACCTGTGCACTCATACAGCAACATTCCATAACTACCATGGCCCCAAGTCACATGCAAGACTGAGGAAGATATCATAATGCAGACTTAGTAACTTACAATTGGAAGTTTAAGACAAGAATACTTACACAGTCAGCATTTCCACTTAAGCTGAACACAAGAATACTCTCACAATCAGCATTTCCACTTAAGCCTCATAGGAAATTTCATCACAGTCATAAGGCATTTCCTTTAGCATAGTTAATCACTCTCCTAGGATCCGAAGAGTCAATGTCTGGGAGAGATCAGACATTCTCTTGATTCTAGGGAAACCTATATTGAGGACCTAAGTCTTAACTAGGGATTTTGGGGACAAAGGAAGTTATGCTTATGGCAGAAGGTAAGATAGTCTAATAATTCACCCATCTCACTAGAGGGATGTCCTTAGAACCCTCAAATCCTAAATACCACTTAGGATCCTTGCCTTTGGAAGTCCAGATCCCCATTCCCCAGACCACTGAGGACATCTTGTCTGGATTTGCTTCTGCAGAGTACTCTTCCTCTGCCCTTCCTCAACATCTTATTGCCTTCCTTCAAAAATGTTTAATCTAGTCATGATCTGGACAGGTGGCATGAATGCTGTTCTTGTCTTTCAGCTTTATTTACACTTGGATCCATTCTGTGTGGATTTCAGAGTTAGGTTCTAAAGGAAAGTCTTACTTCCTGTATTTGGAGTAAACCTCAAATAATAACAGCACAAGAAGCTTCTGATTCAGCTTCCCCATTTGATCAGCCAAGCCTTCTGTGGAACTAGGGGTGACCCAACTGATGTGCCCACTGATACCTTCATAAGTTGTGTTTATTCCCAAATCCACTTATGTCAATTGTACTAAGTATTTGCATCTTAGTATAATTCTATAGCATAAAATGTGAGCATGAAAAGAGATTTCTTTTATGAAAACTAAGCTAAAAGCTTTGCAAAGACTCAATAAATGTGAAAATCTAAAAATTCTGTTATTAAGACAATTTCAAATATGGGGGAGATTATATACATTTAGGGCTTGCACATAAATTGGTCTACAGACATCTTTAACTTTTCACCCACTACAGACACTGAGGCCTGCAGCTATAGCCCTGTGGCATCTGATCCCGTCAGATCTCAGAAGCTAAGCAGGGTCGGGCCTGGTTAGTACCTGGATGGGAGAACGCCTGGGAACACCAGAAGCTGTAGGCTGGGAGAAGGACCTGGCAACCCCCTCCCAAAAATCAATCTGCCATTGAAAACCCTATGAACAGCAGAGAAGCACTGACAATAGTGTTTCCCCTGTTGTACAGAGGGTCTCTATGAGTCGGATACTGACTCGACGGCACCTAACAACAACAACAACAACAGACACTGAAACTGGAGATTGTGAAAAAAATCCTATGGATATGTTTTATGCATAAGACCAAGCAGAAACTATATTAAATGTGTGATACTGTCCTTACACTAAAAGATTAGTGGATAAATGTATATTTATGTTTTCTAATAGAAAATAAAATGTGTAAGCTAAGTATATATCTTTCAACTTTTGTGATCCTTTGTTATAACTGGGTTTTTTTTTTTATTCCCCGAGGTCTCAACTAAGTCAGATATGAGTGCTTCACAACGCAGTATGAGTATTAACAATATGATAGTTACAGTGGCTACCATCTACAAAACTACATTTGGTAACATACAGGTTATTATTAAAGTACAGCATTAAATTTACTTATTAATATGCAACTACATGGTATTTTCTAAACCAATGGGTAAACAAGTAGGACTTCCTGCTCTATGCCTCTTTCCTCCCTACATTTTCTCTTCAGAAGTTTAGTACAGACACAGCTCCAGGCTGTTTCTACCATAACTTCCAAGTGCACCAAGATCTCTGATCCTTCTCTGTGGCTACAGGACTGCTTCCTTCCATGCACTCTTTGTCCATGTGCACAGACTGGTTTTCTTTGCACCTTTTGGTGTCATCCAGAGTAAATGGTAGTGAATAAGTTTTTGTTTGACCAAAGGAGCCCTTGCTTAAGGACTCCAAGTGGCGATGGTTTGTGTAAACACTATCTTTATTAAGGTATGTACAGTTTTGAACAAATTTCTCCTGGTTTTGCGTCCAGGAACTCCAAAGCTTTTGGTGACTCCTTGAGGTAAACACTTCCTATTGAGACCTCAACCCTCTGATTCCTTTCTGTGAGTCTTCCTTTGTTCTGCCTTCTGTTCTACATCTCTCTTTCCCCCAGTTCCTGCGTCTCCTGGAGAAATAGCCCTGCTGATTCCCATATCTATGAGTTGGGTTTCCAGCTCCCACTGAGCTCTATTTTTTGAGAAAATAAAGAGTAGAGTTCAAATAACCTTTGAGGACATGACCTCTTAAGTTGGGACTTAAAAAGCTCCAGCTGATTCCTAAACTACCATGTGGAAACAATAATAAAGTCACAATTTCAGGGTTGGGGGCACAGCAGGAGAAAACATAAAAATGGTCCTTCAATAATTTATCATATTAAATTCAAAATCTTTTTATTTGAAAAATATACAGGAAAATATACACTGAATTTAATATAAATATGAGACTTAATAGGAGAAGTGGTAAAGGGCATTTATTAATTTTTAAAATCAATTTCCATTAATAAATATCAACACAGGAAACAAAGTGAAAGTAGCATAGATAAGGATGTCCTTTTTTTGAAAAAAGATATATTGTTGCTCATAATTATAAGAAATGGATAATGATATTTAAAATGCGTTAACTGGTCCATCACACTTACTTCATGGTGTGAAGAAAACAGCACTTGGATGATTTTTCCCTTAATTTGTTCTAAATTACAACAAAGCACTCTGCAAGAAGCCAAGTGCTTGTATTAATTAACTCTGAGCAAAGAAGGTCACTGGTATACATAGGGCTCATTTTGTGGTTTTAGTTATAGATTTTCTCCCACAATTAGAATTCATCATTAGTAATTACAAGCATGTACAAATTTTCACTTTTTATCTAGCACTTCAGAATTGGGGACATTTGTTGACTTTTCTCTAAAAACATTAGAAATCCAACAATAATGGAATTGACTTATGACATGAAACAAATGTTTACAAGCATACCTAAAATACATTTTCTCTGAGCCTGAATACTATAGCTGAATTTTTAAAACTGCTTATCCACTATTATACAGTACTTCACATTTTATAACATAAAAAAGTTAACAAATCTGAGCTGGGCATGGTGGTGCACACCTGTAATCTCAGCAGCTCAGGAGGTGGAGGCAGGAGGATTGCAAGTTCAAGACCAGAGGCAGTCTGTGTAACTTAGCAAGACCCTGTCTCAAAAAGTAAAAATGTGGGCTGGGGGTGCACACACTCAGTGGTCCAGCACTTGCAGAGCATGCAAGTGTGAGGCCCTGGGTTCAACCCCCAGTACCGAAAAAAAAAAAATTAACAAATCTGAATTTTAATAATTTTATATTGAATTATAAGCATAGACACAAAATTATAAATGTTATAAATTCTTGTAAATAATCGAAGATACCAAAAATATTATCAGACTTTAAAGAATAATCAGCAACAAAGCTAAAATGTCTAAAATAACCTTGAAATGCTTCTAATGTTCACTTGGCTTTAGGGTTTTTGTTTTTGTTGTTGTTGTTGTATGTAAGCCATTGTTTTTCTGCCTAAGAATTCTGAAAGCCATTTCTTATTCTTAGCTCCCATCAAGTCATGTCCAACTCATAGCGACCCTATGCACAACAGAACCAAACATTACCTGACACTGTGCCATGCCTGGCACTATTGTCATGCTTTTCTGCTATTCATAGGGTTTTCGATTGTTGATTGTTTTGGGAGAGGGCTCCCAGGTCCTTCTTCCAAGCCTATAACACCTGGTATTCTCAGGCTATTTCCTATGCAAGGATTAACCAGTCCCAACCCTGCTTAGTTTCTGGATCAGACAGGATTGGACACCAGAGTAGTATGGCTGTAGACATGATAGCCACAGTGCATGTTAATTATGTTGCACATGATATAAGATAAATTTTAAAATGAAATTATTTATGTAAGTTAATATTTGAATGCTCCATATATGAATAACAATCTAGACTTATTTGCCTCTTCTAATCCACTCCACTATAAACAAGTTGGCTTCAAATGGATTTGGCCACAGTATAAAGATAATAAAGTCTGTCACTCCTGTGACCATCTTTTATCTAGGTATTCAAAAGTTAATTGCCATAAATTTGGTTTACCTTTTCTTTGTGGTTGGCACAAAAATTAAAACTTGCCTTCTAACTCAAAAAGACATCAAAGAAAGCTGATTTATTTAAAACTTCTTAATTTAATAGACATCAATTACTCTGTAAAACCTTTTTTTAACCTCCAATAGAACTAATCAGTCCCACCCCCTTTTTCCTGTAATTTTGCTCCTCCTGGTTTATTTGTTCGTTTGTTTGTTTAGATAGGGTTTTGCCATGTTGCCCAGGCTGGCCTTAAACTTGCAATCTTACTGCCTCAGCCTTCTGAGTGCTTGGATTATAGGCATGTATAGGCCGCTGGGCCTGGCATTTTCCTGTAATTTTTTGCATTACTTGAGAAGTATTCTCATTGTCAAACCAAAGAACCCAATAAGATAATGTTCATAAAAAGTCTGATTTCATTGTTTAATTCAAATAAACATGTTAATACTCATCCTCTTTGTTCACTTAGAAATCTAAGGTAGGTAAAGCACAGAGTTTTGTAATGAGCTTTTCACCTAGAAAATGTAAGATGTCAGGTTCTTAGCAGTATTTACACTCTATTTTGGTTTCACCATATTTTCTCTCTAGAAATAGATTCTTTGACAGTAGTCAGGGGTTGGATGAGCTGTTCCACTACACAATATGTATTAATTTAAAGCATGAACATGGGACATGATAACTCACTTCTGACTCATTCTTCCTTCCTTATTGGAAAGGATGCATAAACACAGGGAAAGACATGAGGCTTTGAGCTATGTTTTTGAGTCCTTCATTTGAAGAAGCTTCATTGATACCAATATTTTGAGATTTTTTTTCTTTATTTGAAGTCAGGTAGTTTTCCAAGGTAAGTCAACATAGTAAGATTTGGAGTGAAAGCCATGCTTCGCCCCTTTTCTTTTCTTTTTCTTTTCTTTTTTTTTTCTGTCTCTCTCCTCCACTCCCTCCTCATCTTTTTCTTCTTCTCTTTCTTTTTTTCTTCTCTAGAGAAAAACATGTGTGCAAACAGAGGTGGGGAAGAAGACCCAGAATGGCACCATGACCAAAGGGCTGTCCTCTGGTAAGTCAGTTCTAGGAAGGAATAATATATGAAAGTTAAGGTTCTAGAAATTGAGATCCTTACAAATATTCACACCACCGAATCATTTGGAAACCTTTATTCACTAGATGTCCCTAGTTTGAAGATTTTTGACTTAGAGAACGTATTCTGAAGCTTGTGGGGGCCTGGGATTGTAGCTCAGTGGCAGAACACATGGTCATCATGAACACTAGGTTTAATCCCCAGCACCCAACCAAAATCAAAAACAACCAACCAACCAAACAAAAATACCCTAAAACACAAGTCCATAGGAGACCCATAGAAAGACTTCAAGACCTTAGGAGACAGAGGCCAAATTACACTGAGGGGCCTGCAATCAGGTATGGTTGAATAAAGCTAATTCCTCTTTCCACCTCAACATAGATGTGGGTGAGAAATAACCCTCTGCTGAGTTCCAGTCCCAGGATTGCTGACTGTTTGCTACAGTATGTAGTTTCACCTGACTAATGGAGTAGCTGAAGGTAGACAGGTCTCACTGCTGCACGGGAAGTGACCTGGAAGCCAAGAACTGCAGTGTCCAGGGAGGACATTGATGGTTCACAGCCAGTTCTCAGGAAATGAGGCAGTGTCAGAGAAAACGAGGATAGAGCCAAATCAAAGAGAATGTACTACCAGCTACACCACCTACAAACTTCACAGCAGTTGCCAGCAGAGCTCCCAGGAGTGGGGCCAGACACTTGTTTTCAGTAAACCCCAGATAATATACATCCTCAGTCAGTTATGGCATTTCCTCCCAATACCAGAAAGGTATAGTAAATTCTCATATATTCAGCTGCCATTTGAGGAGGAAAAGGAACTCAAAGATTGAATGTTTATCTAATCCATCCTTGATAGGGGATGGAAATTCCAGTAGAAGAAATATTTAATCTGGAATAAGACTATTGGAGTTGGAATAACTCAAGATATCATTAATTGGAAAATCCAAGATTTTCCATTACTTGGAATCTATAAAGATGTGGTTAGTCAAAGGAAATAACTGATTTTTAAAGGGGACATATTATGTGTGATTTTGTGACCTTTTTTTCTTTTTATCTTGTACCTATAAAATCTAGTTCACATTAAAATTAGATGTGGAAAAAGTTTTTAAAGTACGCATATATCTGGGTGTACTAGTGCCTGCCTGTCACCCCACCATTCAGGAGGCTGAGGCAGGGGAATTGGCATGAGTTCAAGGCCATCTTGGTCTCCATAGCATGTTCCATGGCAGCCTAGGCTATACAGGGAGACCCTGACTCAAAAATGAAAAGAAAAGTGCATATATACAAATTTAATATTTTCCATTTCTGAAATTTCAACAAAGGAAATGACTACATGATCTATTTATGGGGCAGAGGCTCTGGAGATGTGGTTCAATACTAGCTATCAAAATATAAACCATCAACAAGCAATATAGAATTTTTTTGAAAAACAACTTTCCTAATGACATACTTTGTCAAATTGTTACTTGTGACTATATACTTTGGCCAGAGGGCTAATTGATTACACTTTTTTACCAAGTCCACTAAAAAGAGCAAAGTTTTAATTTCACCAGACAGATTGTTGAGATTTTATACCATCTGTTTAGTTTAAGCCAATTATACTTTTGAGTCATCAACATACATCTGCCATATAATTTATTTTTATTTATTTATTATTTATTTAATTTATTTATTTGAGACAGGGTCTTGCTATGTAGCTCTGGGTGGCCCAGAACTCATTAGGTAGCCCAGCCTGGCCTCAAAGTTTTGTCAATCCTCCCACCTCAGCCTCCCGGCTGCTGGGATTACAGACATGCGCTTCCATGCCTATCTCCTAACATAATATTATTTTAAAATGAATTTTAAGACTTAGAAAAATTAAGAAAGTAGATTGTCCCAGTGTTTAAATTAAACAACAGTAGCCAACAGCTGCTATTGGAAACTATTAACTGTTTCAAGCCATAAGGAGTTCATTCTTAGAGGCTGCTCTTCAAATTGTACTTTTAATGATTCCTGTTTGCCACTTAGCCATTCATTTATACTTTCTCCCAGAGCTCCATCTTGTGACTAGTGGTCACCAGATTGGTTGTAATAATTAAAATGAATACTCGGCAGGGAGGCCCCTGAGATCCCTCATTTCTTCCTGTCACAGGATCTTAATTTTCATAACCAACTGCTATTTTCTACAGGGGGCTGGGATTTAGCTCAGTTGTACAGTGCTGCTCTGCAGTCTCTGAGGTCCGAGGTTTGATTACCAGCACTACAAAAATGGGAGAAGGACACGGCAATCCACTCCTGAGGCAATCCAGAAACAATCAGACATTGAAAACGCTTGAGGGTTGCTATGAGTCAGACACGACACTATGGCACCTAACAACAACAATTTTCTACATAGGGACGTCTTTGCTGGGTTACTTCAGCTGGGTCACTTTTCTCTCATTAGGAAATTAAAGGTCATGAACACTGAGACCTTCTGACTTCCTCATTCTGTTACCCTATTTCTAGAATAGTGCATCCTTAATACAAACTTAGTAAACATTTATGTGATGAATCTTTTGAAAGTTGAGTATGGAGCCATTTCTCTTTATAAAAATTAAGAAAGATTAAATTTGTGACTTCTAAAATTTACAGATAATATCACACTTTTAATTATTATTAACCAATTGCACTAACAAGTACAACTCAAAAGGAGATGGCTTCCAGAAATCATGTTGTTGTCGTTAGGTGCGATCAAGTCATGTCCATCTCATAGCAATCCTCATAGGGTTTTCAATAGCTGATTGTTTCAGGATTGCTTCGGGAGTGGACTGCCATGTCCTTCTCCCATTTGTTTGGGGCTGGGGATCAAACTCATAGCCTCAGAGACTGGAGAGCAGCACTCTACCAACTGAGCTAAACCCCAGCTGTCCAGAAATAATAGTTTATTAAAATAACAACACCTAAACCAATTCACTTATATTATAAAGGTATATAAGCTAATTTATTTAGTATTTCTCAATAATGTATCATCTAGTTTGGTTCTAATGGTACTATAATTTAGATCTTTAATTTTTGCCCTATAAATTCAAGTTATCTTCTTATTATGTATTATTTTATATCTTTTAGTTTGGTGTCCTCTTTTTTTTTTTTTTTTTTCAGTACTGGGGGTTGAACCCAGAGCCTCACACTTGCATGTTAAATTACGCAGACTGCCTCTGGTCTCAAACTTAAGATCTTCCTGCCTCTGCCTCCTGAGTCACTGGGATTACAGGCATGTGCCACCATGCCTAGCTATATCTTTAGTTTTTAATAAAGCCCATGAGTCTTAATGGTGTGCAAGTCTCAATATAATCATTTAAGTTTATCTATTCGACTCGACGGCACCTAACAACAACAACAACATAAGATATTTTAAACATCAAACTTAGTAATTACTTAGTGATTAAAGATTTTAGGCCACATTTTAACCACATGGTCACTCATGAAAGTGTGCTGTTAACCAAGACCTTTACTGTTTGAAGAAAGGCAATTTTTCTTCTCCTTTTAGCATGAGAAGTCAAACATAATAAAAATTAATATAACGTTAAATATTAGTTGAAAGCACCAGAACCTGTGAGTTTTAAACTAAATTTAGTACTTTCCAAATTTGTCTATTAAAAAATGATTGAATTAAAACCAAACAAGAAACTTCTCAGAAGTCTTTTCCTCTTAGGTGCAAGTATAAAATTTTAAAATTTGTTTTGCTGCTTTTTTCTCTTTCTTTAAATGGAATGAGTATAAGTAAATGTCTAAATAGGTACACATTAATTTTAAGGTTCCCCCCAAATTTAGTTGTTGTTGTTGTTAGGTGCCATTGAGTCAGTGTCCAACTCATACTGACCCTACATACGACAGACGAAACACTATTGTTAGTGCTTCTCTGCTATTCATAGGGTTTCAATGGCTGACTATTTTTTGGGAGTAGGTTGCCAGGTCCTTCTCCCAAGCGTACAGCACCTGGTGTTGCCAGGTGGTTTCCCATCCAAGTACCAACCAGGCCCAACCCTGCTTAGCTTCCAAGATCTGACAGGATCGGACACCACAGTGGTATAGCTGCAGGCACTTATTAATTTCAGAGTTTTCAACAGTGTCTTTTAATAGGACCTGTCTTTCTGAAAAATAGCCACTGCTTAACTTCTCCTTTTAAAGAATGGATCACATTTCAGGGAAATGAATAAATCAAACTCCATCTGATTTGGTAACAATCCAAAACCAGTAATCACTTTAAGAATAATTAGAATAGTAGCCGGGCGCGGTGGCGCATGCTTGTAATCCCAGCAGCTTGGGAGGCAGAGGCAGGAGGATTGCGAGTTTGAGACCAGGGGCAGTCTGTGTAATTTAGCGAGACCCTGTCTCAAAAAAGTAAAAAAATGGGCTGAAGTGCAACTCAGTGGTCCAGCACTTGCAAAGCATGCAAGTGCAAGGTCCTGGGTTCAATCCCCAGTACTGAAAAAAAAAAAAGAATAATTAGAATAGTGACATATAATAATGACATATGGTTAAGGGAAATACAGACAGGACATCCCTTATAGTGTTCTTTATTCATCTTCATAGTTGTGGCATTCTCTGACTTCATCATCATTGGTTACTTTCAAGATCAGAAATGAGAATATTTTCTTCTAAATGTACTGTACTGCAGTTGGTCATAGGATAGTAAGGATTCCCAAACCCTGCAAGTCTCTGGAAGAAGCCATTGTTCTGCTTGTATATGCAGAAGGAAAGTGCAAAAATAGCCAGGACTATTGTCAATGTCAGTGTGACTGCAAGAGGAACAATGCTGTGACTCAGTCCTGAAAGAAGAGAAAGGGAAAATTTCAATGACAATGAAGTATTGTAGATACTGTCACATAGTTACTTTCCATTTCATTATTTCTAGGAAAAAATCAAAATATTCCCTACTGTTCCAAACCTACCTTTTCCTAGGTGCTCTGTTACAGTGTGGATATCTAAAATCAAATATAAAAAAAATAGAAATGTATTTGTTTTAATTCAGCAAAATTATGTCACTATATATAGCAAGGATCAGCAAATTATGGCCCATGGATAAAATCTGGTCACCTGTTTTTATAAATAATGTTTTATTGGAACTTATCCATACTCATTCATTCATGTATTATCTATGAGGCAATTTTCATGAGGCAATGCCAATGTAATAGAGACCATATGACCCCTAAAGGCTAAACTATTTACTATTTGGCCCTTTACAACAAAACTTTGGTGACTCTTGATTAATAGTGATTGTTATTATTAGTGCTTACAAACATACACCTACTTTTTTTTTTT
>VMDO01009666.1:0-37864 GCA_007922755.1 Pedetes capensis
AGTTCTGCTTTCAAAGTTTGATAGTATTCATCAACGAAGTCATCTTGTCCTGGACTTTTTCATTGTTGGGGATTTTTTTTTTAAATTACTGATTCAATGTTAGTACTCATTGTTGGTCTGTTTAGGTTTTGTACATCTTTATAGCTCAATTTTGATAGGTTATAAGTGTTGAGGAATTTATCCATTTCTTTCAATTTGTTGGTACATAATTTTTTTCATAATACTCTCCATTGATCTTTTGTATTTCTGTGGTATCAGTTTTAATATATCCGTTTTCATCTCCAGTTTTATTTATTTGGGTATTCTTTTTTTCCTAGTCTACGTAAATGTTTGTAAATTTGGTTTACCTTAAAAAAAAGGGGGGGGGGCAAAATCTTTGTTCCATTATCTTTTGTGTTCTTTTAGACTCTATTTCATTTATTTCTGTTCTAACCTTTGTTATTTCTCCCCCTATACTAATTTTGGGTTTTATTTTTCTTTTCATTTTCTGTGTCCTTGAGATACAAAATTAGGTTGTTTATTTAAAATCTTTCATTTTTATGTTGACATCTATTGCTATAAACTTCCCTCTTTAATGGTACTATTGCCATATCTCAGAGATATTGATAGGTTGTATTTCCATTTTCATTTGTTTCAAGAATTTTTTAAATTTCTCTTTTGCTTTCTTCAATGACCTATTGCAAATTCAGTAATATGTTGTCCAGTTCTCGTGAATTTTTACAGTGTCTGCAGTTTCTTTCATTGTTCATTTCTTATTCTATTTCATTGTGGTCAGAGAAGACACATGCTCTATTTCAATTTTTTGAATGTGTTCAGATATTGCCTAATATATGATGTATACTAGACAATGTCCATATTCTGAAGAAAAGAATGTATTCATCAGCTATTAGATAAAGTTCTCTGCAAGTATCTGTTAAGTCCATTTGATCTATACTAAAGTTTACCTGTGGTATTTCCTTGTTGATTTTTTTTTTTTTTTTGGTCTGGATGATTTGTGCATTGATAAAAGCAGGGTGCTAAAATATCCCACTAGTATTATGTTGGATCCTATATCTGTCTTTAGATATAATAGTATTTTATAAAATTGAGTGTTCTTGCATTAGGTGCACATGCATTTATGATTGATCCTTTGATTGTTACAGAGCGACTTTCTTTGTCTCTTTTTACAGTTCTTCTCTGTAGGCCTATTTTGTCCAATATAAGAATAGCCACTCCTGCTTGCTTTTGGTACCTTGTTTGTATGAATATGTTTTTCCATCCTTTCACTTTGAATCTGTATGTGTGTTTACTAGTAAAGAGTCTGTAGACAGTGGATGATTGGGTCTTATTTTTGATTCATTCATCCAGTCTGTGTTTTTAAACTGAGGAATGTAGTCTAAGTACACTCAAAATGCCACTTGGTCACTTTGGGATTCTTGTGTTAGAAGACCCCTCAGCCAAGGTAATTGAACCTGATTATCATAAAGAAGTTGAACTATTGCTGTGTAATGGGGACATATGTGTGGGACTTAAGTATTCCATTGGAGTATCTTTTACTTAGTAATTAGAAAGTATGGTCTGGTAAGGACCAGGTCTCCAGAGCCCTCATAATCCTCAGAGAAGAGGGCCATCCCACCAGGCTAGTGACCTCAATTAGCAGAAGTGCTCACCAAGGTGGAGGGAGTATCAGCTCTCAGGACCAAGCAATGGGGACAGTAGTTCCTGAAACTAAATCTCTTGGCAGTTTTCTAGAACTCCTGACTAACTAGAGTCCTACACTAACTATACCTTGACAGTGTGGACTTCGTGCAAGCAGCAAGATGATCTGATCAGTACAAGTTTTGGATTAGCTATCTCCCCCTGCCTAGCTCTTCTTCACCAATGCACCAATCCCATAGCTGCTATACGGTCTGGTTGCAGAACGTTAACATTTCTCTGCTCTAGAGAAATGTCCTCTGCTCAACAGAACCTGTCTTTCTCCAGAGATAAATAACTAGCCCCTCTACAGGAGGAGCAAGTGGCCAGTGACTGACTCTAATGGGGAAATGAGAGACTAGTCACCTTGACTCAAGATGCTTCCACCAGTCTCCAGGAGAGATCACATCCTTGCTTAGGATTTTCTTCTATCCTGGCTCCCTCACTTCCTTTCTCATGAAATCTAGCTACTAATGAATCACTTGAATGAGAACTTTAATCTCAGTCTCTGCCTCTTTGGAACCCAACTTAGATTTATAATGTGAATTGATGAGTGTGCTCAGGGAGAGCAGTTAAAATGAGAAGGGCATGAAAACAAACTTTGAAGAACACTAGCTTTGGATGGGAGTTCAGAAAAAAGAAAACAGAAGAGAGTGGAAAAGAGGAAAAAGGAAGGGTGAGCTTTTATTTCAGGTCTTACCAATGTCTCTGGAGGATAGTACCAAGCGTCTAACTTACGTGTTGGATATAGAAGCCAAAGAAGAGAGTTTCACAAAAAAGATTGGCAAGTGTTATGGTGATGAGTAAAAAGAGCTGTCAGAAGTGGGGACTGGAAATTCACTGGTATCCACAGAAGGAAGAGTTTAACATTTCCTAGAGAAATTCTTATTTATGGATCCATTGATATATATGGCCTCTCTCATGGAGTTCCATGCTCTCCTTACACTTGCTAATGGTTAAACGTACACCATTTTTCCTAAACTTAGGTTTTTAGATGAAAGGACCAAGCAGAAATAGCTAAAAGATTTGTGCCCTAGTATTCTGTTGAACATGAAGATTGATGTATGAAAAAAATAGATTATTTCATAAATGATGATATAACAAATGGCTGGCCATCTGTAGAAAAAAAAGTGAAAGAAGAAAGAAAAAAGATAAAAGTGAGCTTTAAATTCGCTTCTTACATTTAAATAAATTCCATATGGAGTAGAGATTTAAAAATAAAAAGTGAACTAAAAAAAATCTCAGGAAAAAATAGGCAAACTTTTTATAGCTTTGGAGTGGGGAGTGTCTAAGTAAAATAAAACTCAGAAACCATAGTCAAAAATATTGCATTAAAATTTAAGTTTTCTGTAGATCAGAAATAATTGCACTTAATATCTGATATTTGAATACCATATATATTTTATAAGTAGTATTTTTTATTCCTCTACACATAGATCTGAGGCTAACACTCTTGCTATTGTCATTCTAGGTTAAGGCAACAGAGGCTCAGAAGGATTAAGTAACTTTTATAAAGTACATACTGGTACTGGGACAGAGTTAGAGTTCAGCTCAGGTGGTAATGCTTCCAGACCCTGTGCTTTATTTTTAAATTTGTATTTTGAAAAGTTTTAGGCTTAAAGAAAGTTGGGAAAATTGTACAGTGAACTCCTATATATCCTTCACCCATCTTCCTATGAAATTAACTTTATATAGTTTTCATAGGATAATTATGAAAAACTAGAAATTAATGTTGGTATACTATTAACTAGGTTATGAATTTTATTCTGAATTCCTCAATTTTAAACTAACACCTTTTTTTTTCTATACCAAGATCCAATCCCATATCCAGCATTGCATTGGGTTGTGATGTCTTCAAAGTCTCTTCGAAACTATAAAATTTTCTTCAGTCTTATTTGCTTGTCTTTCATGATCATGGCATTTTGATCTCTACTGGTCAGATATTATATAAATTATTCCTCAGATAGAGTTGCTCTGGTATTTTCTAATGATTAAATTTTTGTTGCACATTTTAGCAACAATATCACAGAGGTGATATAGCCTATGAATGTTCACTTCTTGGACTGTATGGTGTTAATATACCTTATTACTGGTGAAGTAAACTTTGATCACTTGGTTAAGGTGATATGTGCCAAGTTTCTCCAACGCAGAGTTACTGGATTCCCTATTAATAAATATTTTGGAGGTGGTATCTTGACTCTATGCAAATATATAGTTTCTGATAAAATTTTCACCCACTAGTTTTCAGATTCTTTGGGGTCTTGCTTGTAGGAGTCATTGTTATGGTTTTCTAGTGGTGATGTTTCCATTGCTCCTACACTTATTAATTTCAGTTATTTTATAAGGGAGAGTTTTCTATCTTGTTTGTTTATCTAATCATTTATTTTGGTATGGACTCATAAATACTTTGCTCTTTAGGCTATAATCACTACTATATTTATTTAGTTTCAGCTTTGGCCATTGAGAACACATTTGATTAGTTTATACCCACTTTGAAAGTAGCCCCATCCTCCCCTCTCCTCCCCTCCCCTCCTCTCCCTTTCTCCTCCCTCCCTCCTTTTCCCCCCTCCCTCCCTCCCTCCCTTCCTTCTCTCCTTCTTCCATTTGTATTTTCCTTTGCATTTACTCTGTGGCACCACAAGATGCTCCAGTATAATCATGTATTTTCTTTCCACATTGATGAAATCAACTTTTTTTTTTCTTTTGCAGTACTGGGGGTTGAACCCAGCACCTCATGCTTGCATGCTTTGCAAGTGCTAGACCACTGAGATGGATCCTCAGCCCATTTTTTTTGTTTGTTTGTTTTAACTTTTTGAGATAGGGTCTTGCTAAATTACACAGACTCCCTCTGGTCTCAAACTTGCGATCCTCTGGCCTCCGCCTCTCTAGTTGCTGGGATTACAGGTGTGTGCCACCATGCTCAGCTCATTCATTTTTTAAACATACTTTTCACTGGATGTAGGATTCTTCTTTCAAAATGTTTTAGATGTTGTTGTATGCTGGCTTGCAATATTTTCCAGAAGAGGATCATAATGATTTTCTTTTATCCTTGTTCTCCAACATTTTTTTCCCTCTGGCTGTTTTAAAGATCTACTTTCTTTGGTTTTCAGCATATTAATTGAGATATGTTTTGGTGTAAGTTTTTTTATTTATTCTTCTGAGGTTTTATTGAGAGTTTTGAATCTATGACTTTGTAGTTTTCATTGATCCCAGGAAAACTTCTGACCATTCTTTTGTCAAACTTGTTTACCTTGCACTTCCGGAACTCCAATGAATTTTGTGTACAATATAAGATAAGCATGCAACTTCATTCTTTTGCATGAAGAAATCCAGTTTTCTCACCATTATTTGTTGAAAAGATTGTTCTTTCCTTATTGATGGTCTTGTACTCTAGTAAAAAAAAATCAATTAACCATGTATCTGTGAGTGTATTTCTGAGCTTTTAATTCCCTTGGTTTACATATCTATCTTTATGCCAGTACCACAATGTTTTGATTGCTGTAGCTTTGTAGTAAGTCTTGAAATCAGAAAGTATGAAACATTCAACTTTGTTATTCATTTTCAAGTTTTGTTTCCTACTTGGAGTCCCTTGAGATTCCATATAAATTTTGAGATGGTTTTTTAACATTCTGAAGAAAGTTGTTGAGCATTTATTTGATAGGGATAACATGGAATTTGTGGAACACTTTGGATGGTATTAGTATCTTAATGATATGAAGTCTTCTTACCAGTGAATACATGGTGTCTTTCTATTATGTAAGCTTATTCCTATTTTTATTCTTTTTGATATTATTATAAATTAAGCTATTTCCTTATTTTCCTTTTAAAATATCCATTAATAAGTAGTACATGGAAACACAATAAATATTTGTATATTGATTTTCTATCATGAAATTTGCTGATTTCATTAGTTATTTATTGAGCTATCTGGTTGTTTTTTATATTATTGAAGGGAGATAGTGAAATATCCAGCTATTATTCATACTGCTTTAACTTTACCCAACTATCATTTATCTAATGATCTAATTAATACCATCTTTGTTGTTAGTAGGTGCCATTGAGTCAGTGTCTGACTCATAGTGACCCTATGCACAACAGACAAAACACTATTGTCAGTGCTTCATAGAGTTTTCAGTGGCTGATTGTTTTTGGAAGTGGGTTGCTGGGTCCTTCTCCCAACTCTACAGCACCTGGTGTTCCCAAGTGGTATCCCATCCAAGTACTAGCCAGGCTGATCCTGCTTAGCTTCCAAGATCTAGTGGGATTGGACGTCACAGTAGTATGGCTTCAGGCAATACCTCTTAGCTTCATCATATATAAAATCTATTCCTATACAGCACTATCCCTCGACCTTTTCATTGATCACAAAAATGGCATCTTTATGTACTGGTATGTCTATCCATTGATTTAGATTTATAGTTTTTTATATATTTGCTATTTAATCATCTGGAAAGTAAAAAGAGAAATTACCATGCAGAATTGCAACAAGAATGATTTTTACATTTGCCCATGTATTTATCTTTACCAGAAATCTTTAATATCTTCAGATGGCTTTGAGTTACTTCCTAGTGTTCTTTCATTTCAACATGAAGATTACTCTTTTGCATTTTTTTGTGGTAGGTAGAAATGACAATGAATTTTCTCATCTTTGTTTATCTGGGGGTGTTTTTCTTTCCTATTTTTTAAAAATAGTTTTACTGTGTACATAATTGTCCGTTGACTTTTTTTTTCTTTCAGCAATTTAAATATATCACCTTCCACCCCTGCCTTCTGTCCTCCAAGATTATTGTTGAGAAATTGGTTGACAATCTGTTGAGCATCCATTATTTGTGATGAATTTCTTTTATCTTAATTTTCAAGATTCTCCCTTTCTCTTTGGATTTCATCAGTTTGAGCTTAATGTGACTTGTTGTAGATCTCTTTGACATATCCTACTTGGAATATGTTAGGTCTTGTGGATTTGTAGTTCAAAGCTTTCATAAAATTTGAGAAATTTTACACCATTGTTTCTTTAAATAATCTCTCTACCCTCCAGACTCATTAATTTCAAATGTCCTATCTTTAAGTTCACTGACCTTTCTTTCTGTTTAAATCTACTGTTGAAACCCTCTAGTTAAGTTTTCAGTGCTTGATTTTTTTTATATCTCTAAAATTTCTTTTTGGTTCTTTTTTGTATGTTCATTTTGTTGATATGCTTGCTTTGTTCATATATAGTTTTCCTGATTACTTTTTATTCTTTGCTCTTTGAACTTTAGCTTTTGAACATATTTTGAGACAATTGCTGTAAAGTTTTTGTCTTGTCAGTTCTCTGCCTGTATGTCTTCAGGGACATTTTCTGTCAATTTATTTTCTTCCTTTGAATTGGCTATGTTTTCCTGTTTCTTTGTATGCTTTGTATTTTTGTTGTTGTTGTTGTTGTTGAAAATGGAAACAAAACAAAACAAAAAAACCCACAAAACACTCCTGCCCATCTTGGAAGTCTAACTCTAGGCTGGTGTAGTCTTTTGCTCATTAGCTGGGTGTGCTCTGAGCTTAAGGATTAGCCTAAGATCTTTTATGATCTTTCAGGTATGCATTTTGGCTTAGCTTAAGAGTGCCTTTAAAAATTCCCTAACATGAATATTTTGAAAATCTTAATTTCCCCGAACTTTGCTGAAGATTCTCTCTGGGACTTACATGGTCTATTATATGTTTCATTCATAATCTTTTGATCCACACAGTTGTGATCTATAGGCCTCCTCCTCCTTTTTTTAAAATCAGAAGTGCTGCCTGTCTGAGATCTGAGGCAAAATATGGAACAAACCTGTCCTTCAAGTACCTCCCAGATAGGTTAGCATGTTGTGAGTAAGGTCTGCTTTATCTTCTCTGATGTGAGGGAGGGAATTGGGAACTGGGATGACCCACCCCTTTTCAGACTAAGACCACATTGTGCCAGGAAGTGAATGGGACGAGGACAAGAAAAGGGGCCACAAAATTTTTTCCTGTTTTGAAAGTATCCTTGTCTTGATTGAGGGTTCAGTTAGTGCCAGCAGAACTTTGACATGTTTCTGGGGCTTGTATAAGGTTATTTTTTCTGGTTTTTAGTTTCATTGTAATGTTTCTATGAGCAAATTAAGGCTTATATTTTCCTCATCTACCATTTTGCCTATATAAACTCTCTGTGAGACAGGTTGTTGACCTTATGTTCAGGATGTCATCCTTCTGATTCTTTATTGAATTTCCATGTGATCGATGCAAAAAAAAAAAAAAAATCCAAAATGAAACTCTCCACTCTATGACGAGAAAAAAAATGAGAATATTTCTTATCCTACTATGAGCTGTCAAATTGTTTACCTTAGGGTTTCCTGGTAGATATTTGCCCAACCCTTTGAGTTTACTATATACATTTTCATCTTAGTTTTTTCAGTAGATTCAAAGGAAATCCTGTGCAGATTTCTGATTATTTCCCTGCATACATTTATCTTCTTCAATACTCTACACTGTAAATCCCAGTTCTCTTGGCCTCCCTGAACCCTGATCTTTTTCCTCAACTCAGTGAGATCACTATATGCTCCCTCTCCCTATATAATGATCCAGATCATACGTCCAAACAAGAGTTCAGGGTTCATCTTGATTTTTTCCTCCTTTTTATGTTTGAATTCCTGAACTAATTGCCTTTTGTCTAATTCTGAAAATATCTATTTCATGTATATTGACCTTTTTAATGTATATAATATATACATTATATATGTAGTATATAATATATACATCATATATGTAATATATAATGTATAAGCAATTTGAGTAGCACTTACTTGGCTAGGGTTGGAGGTAGAAGTTTGGAAAGGCTTTTAATCTTTTGAACCTATGCTCAACTTCATTTATAATTAAAGTAATGCTAACTAAAATGTGATTTCTTAACATTTTAATAGTTGTGAAGTAAGAATGTTTATATATGGAGTAGAAGCAGAGCCTAGTTTGACAATCTTCCCTATTCACAGTGCCCAGAACAGTGACTTACATATATTAAGTGCTGAGCATATATTTGTTAAAAATACCTCCAAGTAACCAGGAGGTATGTTCACACAGAACATAATTCCAGAGGAAGTAGATTGTGAGCCATATGCAAATTTCAAGCCACCTCAGCATAAAAGTTGGTTTGCTTCTATTTCTATCTCCATTGTAGTAACTCTTGGATTGTGACCTTTGCTGTGTTTGGCCATCCTTTAAGGATATTACTCCTAAATTGCCTTGGGACGGTCTAGGAAAATTATGGCTTCCCCTGCCATAGTTAATGTGTCAGAGGAGGAGACATAATTATTTCCTGCAGAAACTGGACTGTAAGTATAAAATATAAGAAAGGCTGGAGTGCATATGGGGTTTGCCACCATTATCTTCAGGTAATGTTCATTAAACTCTCAGTGTGTGTATGTTGTTCTTTTTCTCACTGCTACAGATGGTGCAACCCTGAGTGGCTGCAGACGTTGGTCTTGTGAGAAATGTGGTTGTTTTATTTTAAAAAACTCTACAGAGAGTCCTGGTATTAGCTTCTCATGGTCCCCTTCCTTTTCTCCCCCCTACTAACTTAGCTAGATGGATCTTTCAATTTCTTGAAAAAATTATTTATTTTTAAACTAGAATTTTAATTATGCATGTGTATGAGATAGACTTGATAATTTGATATATGTACACAACATGTAATGATCAAATCAAGGTAATTAGCATTTCCATCTCCTTTTTATTGTTTTGTGTTTATATTATTATTATTTTTTTTGCTGTGCTTAGGATCAAGTGCAAGGCCTGTACATGCTAAGCAAGCACTCTATCACTCAGCCGTATCTCACGCCCCACTTTTATGTTTGACAATTTCAAGCTCCTCTCTCTAGGTGTTCATAAAACAGACAATCAGTTATTGTGAACACTAAAACTTATTCCTCCTATCTGTTTTGGAACCCATTATGCAATCTTTCTCTATTCCTCTTCCCCAACCTAGCTTCTAGTAATCACTATTCTACATTCAGACATTTTTTAGCGTCCACGTATGAGAAAGAGCACACAGTATTTGTCTTTTTCTGTCTGACTTATTTCATCTAATGTAATGTCCTCCAGTTCCATCGATGGCTGCATATAGCAAGATTTCATTCTTCTTTATGGCTGAATAATATTACACTGTGTTAATATACCACATTTTCTTTATATAGTCATCATTGATGGACACTGAGGTTGATTCCTTATGTTAGCTACTGTTGAACAGTGCTGTAAACATGGCCATGTATTGTTTCTTTGGCATGCTGATTTCATTTCCTTTGGCTTTTATACCCACATGTGGGATACCTGGGCCATATAGTGGATCTTCTTTTAGATTTTTGAGAAAAATCTGTACTGTTTTCCATAGTGGCCACTATATTCCCACCAACAGTGTATTAGCGATCCTTTTTCTCCATGTTTGATAGCATTTGTTATTTTTTGTCTTTTTGATAGTAGTCATTCTGGCTAGGGTGAGATGATATCTCATTGTGATTTTGATTTGCGTTTTCCTGATGCATTTTATATACTTATTGTCCATATGAACTTCTTCCTTAAAAGGCAAGTCTACTCAGATCATTCCATTTTCCTGATGGATAATGATTTTGAGCATTTTTATATACTTATTGGTGACTTGAACTTCTTTTTTCAAAGAAATGTCAACTCAGATTGTTTTCCCATTTGTAAATTGGATTATTTATTTTTTGTTGTTGCTGTTGAGTTATTTTTGAGTTCCTTTTATTTTTTGGATATTGGCTCTTGGTCAGATGAATAGTTTGCAAATATTTTCTTTCATTCTATAGGTTTTCTTTTCACTCTGTTGATTGTTTCCTTTGTTGTATAGAAGCTTCTAAGTTTGATAAAATCCCATTTGTCTATTTTTGTTTTTGTTGTCTGTACTTTTGGGGTCTTACCTAAAAAATCATTGTCTGTTCTGATGTATTGAAGTGTTTCCTGTAGGTTTCCTTTAGGAGTTTTATACTTTCAGATCTTACATTTAGGTCTTTAATACATTTTATTTTTGAATAGGGTGAGAAGAATCAACTTTTAGTCTTCTACATATGAATATCCAGTCTTCTCAGCACCATTTATTGAAGAGGTTATCCTTTCTCCAATGTGTTTTTAGCATTTATGTCAAGAATGCTTGTCTTTGGATACATGGATTTATATCTTGGGTTTCTGTTCTGTTTCCTTGGTCTATGTGTTAGTTTTTATGCCAATATTATGCTGTTTTAGTTTCTATATCCCTAAAATGTTTTGAAATCAGGTATTGTGATGCCTCTAGCTTTGTTCTTTTCACTCGATTGCTTTAGTTATTCAGTGTCTTTTGTGCTTCTATATGAATTTTATCTTTTCACATTTCTAATATTAGCTTTGGCCTCAGCACTTGAGTATCACTGTGCTTGGATGTTCAATTTTTAGAGATGGTGGGTGCAGGAAGTCGTCTTGGTTAAGTGCATGAAACTTGGAATAAGAGAAGATTTCAAAACTTAGTTTAGTCACACTCTACTTCTGTGATCTTGGGGAAATTATAACTCCTTTGTAGAATCAGTTCTTCATTGATAAAAATGAAGATACTTTTTTATGGAACTTCTATAAGGATAAAATGGAATAATTTATGCAAAGCTCTTATCACAAAGTTTGTAAAGTTATTACAAACCAAATAAACTGAAATTATTATTATTACTATTAGTATATTGCTAAATTCCAAATAGAAGGGCATCATATATTTTAGTCAGTGTTGCTGTTTTGTTTTAATACTGTCCTTCACCCTAAAGATTATTATTATTGCTGTTAGGTGCTATGAAGTCAGTGTCTGACTCATAGTGACCCTGTGTACAACAGGTGAAACACTATTGTCAGTGCTTCTCTGCTATTCATAGGGCTTTCAATGGCTGATTGTTTTTTGGGAGTGGGCTGCCAGGTCCTTCTCCTAAGCCTACAGCACCTGGTGTTCCCAGGCAGTCTCCCATCCAAATACTAACAGAACTGACCCTGCTTAGCTTCCAAGATCTGATGAGATCGGACACCACAGTGGAACAGCTGTAGACACCTTAAAGATACCAGTAGTTTTAGTTTCAGAGTTATGTTTTTTAGGCAGCAACTATCCAGCTCTTCTCTTTTCAAAGCACCCTGTGTATCATGTGGCATGGAAAACCCCTCCCAGTGACAGCTGAAGCATATTGCCTCTTCTCTTTTTTTTTTTTTTTTTACCATTTCCTACCCCCACAACACAAGGAAACTGACACAGCACAAGCTCATCCTAAGCCTGAGTTTAGGATTTCAGGGGTGGAACTGCCAGAAAATAATTCTGACTAGTGTGTACCAGCCATCCTCAGAGGATACCATTGCGGTAATAAACCCATCTGGGTCTCTGCTGTGCAGACAGATGGTAACTGATTGTTTTTACTAAAAATTATAGTCAAAATTAGTCTCTAAAGCTATTGCATCTGAGCATGTGGCCACGACTGAAACACTTAAGATTATAGGTTGGCCAGGGGCTCCAACAATATCAGTAAAGTGTTTCTAGAAGCAGCAGAATTCTATCTCCCAACTGGATGTGTGTGTGTAGATGCTGACGGTGGGCTTTGCAGAGGATGGAAAGCCACCTTCCCACTTGGATTCTTTTCTCACACTGTCGTCTTCTCACACTCTCACACTTCTGTTTCTTGGCAGTTGAGATATTTGCCCTTCAGTTTCTCTGGCACACAATGGAAATTACAGGTGCTTTTTATTGCAGGAAAGTATTTTCTATAATTATAACAGCAATGCATGTTTACTGTAGAACATTTGTAAATATAGAAAGAAAAAGAAATACCACCTTCCCATATTCACACACACACACACTCCTATCATGCAATCATCCAAAGATGTTCATAATTTGGATTTGGTGTTTTTCCTTCCAGGCTTTTATTTTTCTATAACCAGATGTTTATGGCAGGCACAGCTTGTTGCCTATTCAACAACCATTAACCTTCCTTCCTTGAAGTCAGAACTCCAACAGTGGTTGAGGAACAATGTGCCTGGTGTAGGTGGCGAATGGAGTGGCAAATCATAATGATGATGTATCCAAGCCAGTTGTGACAGTTCTTTCCACTTCACCAGCAACGACTAAACTAAAGGCTAGCCTATGTCCCGTGCTTGGAAGAAACATCAGAAAATCTCTAGGGGTAGGGGTAGGACATAGGGACCTAGGGGAAAGGTTTTTTAATTATTTTTTAAATCTCTGATTATAAATATAATCAAAAGTACTTTTGAGCACTGACCTTTAAAGATGTTCTGTCCATAGGTTTAGCAACTGCTTGTAACTATGAAGCTACATGTCTTGGGATGCAAATCAGTGCCCTGAGGATAATGGAGTGGGAAGTTGAAAGGAGCTTTGGGCCCTTGACAAAGCTGTGACGCTTGGACACTAATCCAACTCCTTGTTAATAAATGATAAATATCAGAGTAGTGCAAATGGTAGGAGTGCTTTTGCTGTTTTTGTTACTTGATGTTGAACACATGTTTTCTGATATGCAGAATTATTTTATTTTTAAGCTACTGAACAAGAAAGCCATCAGCTGTGAGGCTGAAGAAGAAGTTCTTGTTGGAATTAGGGGAACAATTATAAATCTTCAGGATCAGTGAGGTGCCTTTCAGATATTGTGTCTTGATTAAATGTCACTCCAGTGGAGGGGATGCAGTTGAGATGAGGCTGCTCTTTCTTCATCTGCATATGTGTTTTTTGGAGCACAGATTCCTTGTGAATTATTTGCATCCCTGAGCTGCTTAGAATTTATCTTGCAGTATGTTTGAAGGGCTGGCAAGTGTGATGGTAGAAGCTATGCTGGCCACATTCCACTCTGGACTCACTGAATTGCCATTTGTCTGCTCCTGGAAATGGCAGCACACAGTTTGTCTGCTTTCAAACAGGTGCTATGACATCCTGTAGGGAATGTTGTTCTGGCTACTGGTCAAGTCTTAGCTGATTTGATAGAGCATGGGAAAAAGTAAAACAGATGAGATAAATGATAGGATATTTTTTCCATAGAAAAAGGAAACGTTGACATATGTTCTACTGAGATGAAAATGTGATAACTTACAACATTCTGAATAAGTTATGTATTAGGGCTGACTCTAGCCCCAGAATAATATAGGTAGCTACCATGATGAAGTCCTAGAATATGCTTATTACTTTACAATTGCCTCTTTCAATTTAGTCCTTACAGGTAAGGGTCACCAGTTGGTTTAGAGGAGACTGTTGAGTTCCTACTTAAATAAGAAAAAGGGTCTCAAGTAGAATTGGCTCAAATTAGTATTTCTTCTCCATCATTCTCTGAAGTTCTTCTACATTCTTTAAGCACTCATAAAAGCTACTTGGCCGTCTCCAGGTTAACTACACTCTCACTTCTATTCGATTTATCTGATATAGTGCTGCTGAGGAGATTTATAAATCAATGTGGAAAAAGTGAAACCTGAATCATACTACTACATACAAAAAGTCAATCTTCAAGCAGATTGCATATCTGAATATAAAGAAAGGGTGGGAGGTTATCCTCATCACTTTTAATAAGAAGAGATTATTGAACAGGTGAAATGCACCAAAGATAAAGGAAATGATTATTAAATTGGACTATACTAGAATTAAGAACTTCTGTTCCTGAAAAAAAAAAAGTCCTCATTATTAGAGTGTGGGGAACACTCTTAATATGTTGCTCAAATTCTTTTTTAATAAGGACCATGTTGCCTTACCTACCGGGAGTGCTTTTGGCAGCTACAGAAGCTGTCAGTTCCTCCTAGGTGGTCTCAGTTACAGATAGCTGCCTTGCCCAAGATCACACCCCTTACTATCCTGGCACATTGCTGATGAGTGATGCAAGAATGCAAAAATATGGATAGTTATTGCCACCCATAGGGTGACAACTCCGAAGGGTCAGACCCACTCCAAAACACGCTGTGGGTTTATCCAAAGCTATTATTGGTCCTGAGACACAGACCAACTGCTTTCCATGCTCAGTCCTGTTTCTAGCTTCTGTCTACCACAGTAATTGAGCCATAGGGGATTCCTTAGCAACTATTCAGCGTACCAAACTTCCTCTGCTGTCTGGAAAACCCAACCTTTGACACACAACAAGAGGAAAAGATATTTTCAACTCATATAACTGACAAAGGGAGCAAAAGCAGAATTGTATAAGCAACTCCTAAAAGTCAAGAGAGGGAAAAGGAACCCTATAAAAATGGGAAAGATATTTTTTGGGGAAAAAAAAAACGTTTACAAAGGTGAATATCTGCACTTTGAGTAATTCATAAGGGGAATGAATAACTGACTATACTTGGTGTTTTGTTTCTTACTTAGGAGCTCTTGGGATGGCTTGGTAGTATTCTTCTAAGGCAGTTCACATTTCTAGTGATAAACACACATCTTTTTTCTTTGCTTATGACATTAAAACCAAAGGAGAACACTGGAGTAGATAGAATGTGGTCTTTGGAGGAAAATTAGCATAGTTTTCGCCAAGTAGTTTATAGAATGTTGTAAAAGACATATCTGCTTTACCATTATTTACCTTCTCCTCAAAATTCTCCCGTTTCTCCATTCTCTCTGTCCTGTTTCTCCATTCAGGTCCTAGATTTCATTAAAACAATTTGCCAGCTTGACTTAGACATTTCATTTTAAACCTGTCTTTAAAATGTTTCTATTGGATACTGTAGACCTTCCACTGAAAAATTCTGGTCATGAGTTTCATCTGATCAAATCCTGGGGAAAAGTTATAGGTACATACATATATGTATATAGTATATAGGCAGCTATAGTATATAACTGTATATAGTATATATACAACTAACTATATGTACGTGTGTGTGTGTGTGTGTGTGTGTGTGTGTGTGTGTGTGTGGTGTTGGAGATTAAACCCAGGGCCCTGCATTTTGCTGAGTATGAACCCCACCACTGTGCTTGATCCCCAGCCTGCTACCTATAATACATTTATTGTTGTGTTCAAGTATCCTATTTATCTGATGTATGTAGTATATTACTTTACACAGTGATATTAGGACAACTCATTTGTTTATTACATACATAGACACACACACACACATATATTTTTTCATAATATATATGAAATCTCCTACCATTGGCTAGGTGCTGGGGTGATAGTGGTGACAGTGGTGAAGAAGATAACCTTAGCCTCCTTACCCTTTTTTAGCCTACTGTGCTGGGTTCAGTGGTGTTTCCCCATAACTTCTGTCCATCTGGAACCTGTAAGTGTGGTCATATTTAGAAATAGGGTCTTTGCCATGTAGTCAAGATCATCCAGTTGTGGTGGTGGTGGTGGTGGTGGTTAGGTGCCATCGAGTCAGGTCCGACTCACAGCGACCCTATGTACAATAGAATGAAACACTACACAACAGCACTGTTGTCAGTGAGTCTCTGCTATTCATAGGGTTTTCAATGGCGGATTGTTTTGGGAATGGATTGCCAGATCCTCTCCCTAGCCTGCAGCACCTGGTATTCCTAGGTGGTCTCCCTCATTCAGAGTGTACCCTAAATTCAACAAGATTGATGTGTTTATGGAAATAGGGAGATTTTAAAGCACATTCACACACATACACATGTGCAGGGTATAACTCCACATAAAGGTGGACAGAGGAGAAGGCTGTGTGAAGACAGGGGAAGAGATTGGAGTGCTGTGTCTACCTGTGAGGGATGCCCAGGACTGCCAGCGGCCACCAGAAACTGAGAGTCAGGCCCGGAACATCCTTGGCCTCACAATCTCCAGTGAACAGCAACCTTGCTAGCACCCTTGAGTTCAGACTCTCGCTTCTGGAACTAGGAAAGAACTATTTACTTTAAAGTCATCTAGTTTAGGATAATTTCTTGCAGAAGTCCTAGGAAACCAGTACTCATATAATCTCCTTCTTAAACTCTTTTCTTGCGAATTTCATTCCGAGGGAAGTTTTTCATCCACTATTTTTCTTTCTGTAGTTCCGTTGTATCCCACTATAATATAATCTAAGCATTTAATCTTTCTCTCTCGTCATTGTTGGCAAGTCTCCAGGATTTTGGTGCACTTTTTTTCTTCTTATTTTTAATGGGATACATTCTCTCCCTGCCATAGCCTTTATGATTTGGAATTATAAATCACACTCTGGAAACTTGTTTTTTGATACCATCTATTCATCAGCATCTTTTTCTATATCTTTTTGCCCCCAAATGAAATATGACCTTCAGTAGGAAGAAAACACATGACCTACGCTACTATTCCTTCAGTAATGTATTCACTGCATGTGGTCTCTTGGCTAATGTCATCCACTTAGTGTTTAATTGAGTTTGATCGTATTCTCTGTGTTCTCTTTGTCTTTCTGAATAAAAGGCATATGCACTGAGGGTGGAGAGTATTGTTTTCTACTTCTTTTTCATTTTTTCTCTCTTAGAATGCTTAGCACAGAGATAGGCCCAAGGTCGACATTTAGCAGTAACTGAATGACTTACTTGCTTTGACACTTACCCTGTCTTATTACCTAGAAACAGTTCTCAGCCAAAGTCAAATGTTCAACAATCTGCCTATGCTTATTCTGCTTCATCATATTTGGCTTCTTTTTTTCCCCTTTTCAAGGGAAGTTTTGGGGAGGGGATGGGCACATCTTAGCCCTGGCTAGGTTCTAATGATGTTCAGAATTTATGAGGTTGTAAGTCACTTTCCACATTTGGCTGCTAAGGGATTTTGGATAATTATCTTAGGAGGATCCAGGTTATAACTGTTTTCTCCATTTGGTAGGTTGAGGAGAGTGGGGGATACCCATGACAGACTTAGGGATCTCTGAGATTCCCATAATGTCAGTATTGATGCAAGTAATCCTCAAGGGAGAAGATCTGTGAAGACCTGAGTTCTGCAGATGAGTTATAGAGATTTGTTTTGCCTGAGATGAATACCTAAGTGCTCTTCTCAGTGGCTCTGTTACTTACTGTGTGTCAAACAAGAATATTTTCTTATTGTTGATCAGATATTAGAGTGTTAAAAAAATTTTCTTTTTGTTAAGTTTTGGCAAATTTTTAAATCTCTCACAGTATGTTTTCTTTCTTTGGAGAAAATTCCTAAACTTAAACACTGAGGCAGAGATTTCCTGTTTGAAAATTTGAATTTCTGAGAAATTATATCCAAATTTTAGGGAACTTAATATGATTCAAGTCTAACCAGAATCAGTAACTTCTAAGCATTAAAAAAGTGAAATACAGGCTAGGTGCAGTGGTAAATGCCTGGAATCCCAGCAACTTGGGAGGTGGAGGCAGGAAGATCACAGGCTCAAGCCCAGAGGTAGCTTGTGTAACAGCGAGACTTGATGCAAAATAAAAAATAAAAAATGGGCTTGGGGTGCAGCCCGGTGGTAGGGAACTTGGAAAGTATGTGTGAGGCCGTGGGCTCATCTCCCAAGTAACTGCAAGCAAGCAAATAAATAAGTAAATAAGTAAATAAATAAAGAGAGAAAGAAGCCAAATACAACAAAGCAAAATAAACACAGGCATATTGTTTAACATTTGACTTTGGCTGAGAACTGTTTCTAGGTAATAAGAGACACGAGTCAGAACAAATACTGTCAAATTAAAATGAATCAGTTAGCTGGGCATGGTGGCACATGCCTGTAAATCCCAGCAACTCAGGAGGTGAGGCAGGAAGATCACAAGTTCGAGGCCAGAGGCAGCTTGTGCAACATAGCAAGACCCTATCTCAAGATAAAAAATAAAAAGGAAGCTGGGGTGAAGCTCAGTGACAGAACACTTGCAAAGTATGCATGAGGCCCTGGGTTCAGCCCCAGCCCCCAGTATGGCACACTAAAAAATCAGTGGTCTCAGGTACTCACTATTTTTATATGTATGTAATTTCTTTGTTATGATAGACCACATTTTGCCCATACAAAATGAAATTGAGATTATATTAGTCAAGCTAATCATATATTAAATTCCTCTTCTAGAAAATGACCTAAACCATGGTTCTATTCATACAGCTAATTATTATCAAGTACTTTAGAAGTTTAAATGCTATGATTGATGATTTTGACGATGCAAAGATATATATGGGACCACCTTCCATGGGTCTTACAGTCTGGTGTTGGTAGGTGCTGTTGAGTTGTGTATGACTCATAGCGACCCTCACAGGGTTTTCAGTGGCCGGTGGTTTTGGGATTGTCTCGGGAGTGGATTGCCAGGTCCTTCTCCCATAATCAGTCTGGTAGGGCTGATAAAACAGTGCTGACAGATTGAATAGTTGTCATTCTTTTTGGAGTCCTAGAATCTAAACCCCTTTCATATGTTCAGAGACTTTTTCACCTCATGAGTCTTGGTGGGAGATGGGCCCCACCTCCTGCTCTAGAATCTGAATATTTCAGGTACTTCCTAGCCAGCCTTTCTATGGCATGGCTGTATCATTTGGCCCATGCTAGTCAGGTATAACCACTTTGGATAGAAGCCTTTTCCATCTGTCTTACATTGGCCAGTGGATTTCCATTCAGCTCTTTTTTTCAGAGCATTTGCCTTGTGTCTAAGATGAAGCATTAGTACACAAAGACTCTTTTCCATGTGTCAGTCTGAGCGAAGATCACCCTTTACAGAGAATCATGTTGAACTCCTCAGGAAGGCTGCCGTCTTTGCTTATGGACATTGACTTCCAAATGCATATATTGAACGATGATTATGGAACTTTCTCATATTCCCTTGTTTTCCTCTCCCTTAAAATGCCTTTAACTTACGCTTGTACACATGTACCTCAGAAAACTCATGATATTTTAACTGAGTTGTTGATCTAGCTGAATACGTGTTGTATTTATTTAGCTTAATGTATTTTGTAGGCTGAAGAATCATAGTTAGAGCATTCTTCCTATGATAATGTTGTTGTTAGGTGCTGTTGAGTCAGTATCCGACTCATAGCGACCCTGTGTCCAACAAGTGAAACACTATTGTCAGTGCTTCTCTGCTGTCCATAGGGTTTTCAATGGTGAATTGATTTTTGGGGAGTAAGTTGCCGGGTCCTTCTGCCAAGCCTACAGCACCTGGTGTTCCCAGGCGGTCTCCCATCCAAGTACTAACCAGGCCCAACCCTGCTTAGCTTCTGAGATCTGTCAGGATCGGATGCCACAGTGCTACAGCTCCTATTATAATAGTCCCCTGTAATAGCTCTTTATTGTAACTCTTCTATTTTCTGCTCTTGCAACAATTTCTTTTTTTTTTGGCGGTACTGGGTGGTCGAACCTAGGCCTTGCATTTGCATAATTTATAAGCTCTGTGCTACTGAACTGCACTCCCATCCCAGTTTTTACTTTTTATTTCGAAACAGGGATTCACTAAGTTATGCAGGCTGCCTCTGGTCTTGACCCGCGATCCTCCTGTCTATGCCTCCCAAGTAGCTAGGATTTTAGGCGTGAGCCACCATGCCTGGCTGCAATCATCTTTTCAAATAAAGCCTTTTCTTTTACTGGTTGTCAATCCTAGTTTACCCCAGCATTTCAGCTCTTACTGGGCTTGACTGACTTGTGGGTCTGTGGTCAGCTGTCAGGTCAGCTGAGCTCTGGCTGGTTTAGAGGGCTTATCTTTTCTCCATATGGTCTCATCCTCCAGCAGGAAAGCCTGGGCTCATTCATGTGGTAGCTATATAAGGTTCTAAGAGACTGGATGGAAGCGTGTACAACTTTTTGAGCCCTAGACTCAGAATTGGCATCAAATTGCTTCCAAAGCATTCTATTACCCAAAACAAGCCACAAAGGCAGCCCATATTTGAGAGGTAGTGAAATGTATTTCATGGCTTGAATGGGAGTCACTGCAGGGAATTTGGATAATTTTTGAAATCTACAAAATCCCATGAGATGAAATTTGTTGTTGTTAGGTGCCATCTAGTTGAGTCAGGTCTGACTCGTAGTGATCCTCATAGGCAGGATCACTCATTGGGCAGGTGGTAGAATGTTTCCCCTCTGGGCAGCAGGTGTTCACTATGTGCACATTTCATCCAGCTCCAGGAGTTTTTGTTTTACAGCAACAGATCTCTCTCCCCTTCATACTTTATATTCAGTAGGGCAAAAGAAACCTTTTAGTGTATTTCTGAAACCCAGTGTTGTACAACATTGGTCCAGTCCCCCTCTGAGAAACAAGTGTTCCCTGAGTGTGCTTTTCATTCAGCTTCAGTTTTCATAGACAGGGTTTTCAGTGGTTGGTTGTTTCGGGATTGTTTCGGGGGTGGGTTGCCACGTCCTTCTCCATTTTTTGTGGTACTTGGGATGGAACTCTGGGGCCTCAGAAAGTGCAGTGTGGCACTCTACCATCTGAGCTGAACCCCAGCACCTTGAGATGAAATAGTTTGCCCAAATTCAATATGCCCAATGCGTGGTAAAGTCACGGCTGAAAGAAATGATGTAGAAATGATGTTCCTCTTCATTCTGTGCATTTTCTGGTCACAGGTTCACAGTTTCCAGATGACAATATTCTGATTAGGGAACAGTGAACTAGAAGAAAAAAGAAAAGTATTCCTTTTCAGAGGGTTTGCTGTGAAAAGCAAATGCGAGAGTGAGACAGACAAGGCTTCTCTCTGAAATCATTCAGGCTGTGTCCTACAGAGAAATGACGGGTTGTGAAGGTCCGTGGGGTACTGAAACTCAGTCTGTGCCCCACCTGCAAGCCATGTCCTCTTGTGAAGTTCTGTCTTCTTGGAGAAAGGATTTCCTTTTACCAATTTCTACAGAGGATCTTTTCCTCAGCAAGCCATGTGTCTGCCTGAGGGGATGCCCGTGTCTAATCCCTTCATTGATCTCTGTGAGCTGGCTCTGGCCTTGGACACAGCTTTCTCCATGCTGTTGACAAGCTGGGTGTGATGGCAGGCTCTTCTCCCAAATAGGCCATTGTCATGGGCAGCCTGGAGATAATAAAAACTAGTCTAAGGATTGAGAAGTAACTGACAATAACAGCAAAAGGCAAATCCAATTTTGAAAGCCGGCACAGGAATTTTGAGGAACAGGAAGAACCCGCCTCAGTGTTTCTGGTTCATCCCACACTTGGCTTCCTGTTCCTCTTATCACTTTCCCCCAGCCCGTATCTCTCTAGAAATAGCTTCTCTGTAGGTGTTGTCAACCACATCGGTTGTGTGCTTTGTCTCTGTCACCTCCCTAGCAACTCATTCCTTATGTTCACTGATTTCTCCTTGAGCTTTCTGCACGTGGTTTATTGCCCTTTGGAATTCAATGTCTTCATATCTAAAACTCTGAAGAAAAATGATTTCTTTGCAGAAAACTGATGACAAGAGTATGTGCTGTACAAATGGGAAAATCTTCTCTTAAAAATTCTGTAAGTTCCTTTAGACAATTCGTTCAGTGTTACCAAACCATGTTTGGTGGGACAATCATCCCATGAGGAGGTCCCTGAAAATAGCATCCAGCAGTTAATTGAGTTTGGGAGATATTCTATGGCATATCCTCTTCCTAGAGAATCAAACCCCCATGTGTCTGGCAGCTTGTCCTGGGGGCTTGTATGTTGCTATGATGCTGAAAGCTATGCCACCGGTATTTCAGATACTAGCAGGGCTACCTTTGGTGACAGGTTTCAGCTGAGCTTCCAGACTAAGATAGACTAGGGAAAAGGACCTGACAGACCACTCCCAAAATAATTAGCCATTGAAAACCCTATGAATAGTGGAGAAGCACTGTCAAATATAGTGCCAGAAAATGAGCCCCTGCAGACTGGAAGGCATTCAGGAGACAGACAAGTAGGGAAGAGTTGCCTCCTCAGAGTCGACATTAATGATGGGGAAGAAGTAAAAGCCATGGAACCTCCATTTGATGATGTGACATGACTCAACATGAAAAGAAACACATTGGCTGCAACATGGGCTCAAACATAACAATGATCATGTGCATGGCACAAAGTTGGGTAGTGTTTCATTCTGTTGTACTATGGGTTGAATCCAACTCAGTGGCACCTAACAACAAAGAGAATCACAAGCATACGAATATTTTAGAGGCTCTGAAAGATACTCGAGAAATGAACCCTATTTAACTTTTTAAAAATGTCCTTAAACTTATTCCCTTAAGCCTACTAATATCTGGTAGATAGAGTATTCTGTGATTCACATGTTGGGAAATATTGCTCTGCCTCATAGTGCAACACATAGAAACATAAGGTTTAATAGAAATTAGATAGGATTAAAGGCAGTGTGGCTTGAGTTCTCAGTGGATCTCACTGCTTGTCATCTAGGACAAGTCACTCAACCCCTTCACCTTCAGCTTCAGCCTTCTTCGTGAACTTTGCCTGATCACCCTAGGTTTTGGTTGCCTCTCATATTCCCGAAATTCTCTTACATTACTGTGTTACTGACTTTGCCTTTGCTGTTCCCATAGAGCCTTGTTGTGTCCCTGGCTTTCATCCTGACTCCTGTCTCTCATGTAGAGTTTTGCAGAATTCTCTCAACTGGGCCCCTGGACTCAGAAGTGTAGCCTCAACCTCCACTGCACCTCCAGTCTGGCCTTCAGTCTGGATCTGGTAGCATATAACACATTCATGTTAAGTCCAAGTATTTACTTGTTATTTAAAAAATCTTTGCTGAATCTCTGTTGCCTGTAAGTACACACAAGTCCAAAGTTTTTATTCTTATCTACAAAGCATGTACCAAACTTGACCAGTTTCCATTTTATTTATTACTACTCTGCACTGAACACCTTATATTCTGTCTACCTCCTAAATATGATAAGCACATGTGCTTAAGTCTGTATATTCTGCTTAGATATTCCTCATAATCCTCCAGGGTCAGTGCTGGGTGTCCCTTCCTTGGGCAGCACTTCTTCTCTTTCATGCTCACATAGCCTTTTGTGCATACCTGCTTAGTAATGCAGTCACATCGCATTCTAGATGGACAGGCATCTGTGTTTCTGAAGCATTATGTGGTTAGTTTCATGATATCTCATTTCAGAGCACTGGGTGAACCACACAGAAGATATCCAGTAAATGTGTCTGAGCAGATTGAAAATGAACCATCCCCTCGTGTTTAAAGCTGGAAGGTATCTTAATGATGATCTGGTCAAGGACATATATACCATTCTCTCCCTCCAATATTTTCCCCTTTCAAATTCATGATAGTCACTGTTAATCTGAAATGGCACTTTTCCCACTGACCCCAGGTGTAGTTTTATAATCCATATCCTTATATAGCTCCCAGAAGTTACCACTTACAGGTTAGAGTCAGCATCCTACCTTAAATTTATTTTCTATCCCAAATACGTTTGAAGTCCCTTATTTTTATAGATGAGAAAATAGTCTTAATGAGTTGTCCAACAGGTCCCACAGCAAATGAATAACAAGCTCATGTCTCAAATCCAGGACTTTCATTTACTCCTTGAGTATTCATTCCATTGTACTGAGATGCCTACCTTTATTAATTTTACTTTATTCCTATATTTTCTAGGATCTTTGGTCCACTTGAAATTCTCCAAGAAAGAGAAAACTAGGGTGATGCAATTTTTATACCTCTGCTGTCCAGCATATTGTAGGTATTCAACAGGTATATTTGCTGATTATTGAGTCATCATTCTTATGCTAGTTATGATATGTTTGCAGTGATTCCAGGAGTTCATTTTTCTTCCCTGTTTAAAATATGACCTCCATCTCTTTGTGTCCTTACAATCAATGTGAAAAACAGGTTTTCCTAAAGGCCAGTGACTTTCAGCCCAGTTCCCGCCTGATGTGTGGTAGATTCCAAGTGGAGGGATAAGTCTTTCCTGTGCCTCTCGGTTCTGCCGTTCTGCTTTGCGGCATTGACTTTGGCATCCTGATAACTCTTCACCCACACACTTGCCAGACATTTTGTGAGCACTGTATTTGCATCCATGGTGTCACCAAGTATCCTCACCCAAAACTAGGCATACTGCTAGTAACACCTTAGCCATCACAGCAGGGGAAGAAAGTAAAGCACTTCTGTAAATCTTACTGTTGAGCATCGTGTTATACATCAAGCATACCCGATCCTCCCTTCCCCATATGGGGCTTGTGAACATACATTTAAACAGACGGAAATAATCTTTACCCTTCATATCCCTTTTCTAGGTGTCTAAAATCAATGATAGATTTTTCTTCTTCCAGCAGCTGCTAGCACATAGCTGTGAAGGAGGAAAGTACTGGAAAATATGTTTATGCGCTGATGCTAATGTGGCTCTCTGCTCCAAATATTCTATCTCCCCTACTCCCACCCTGGTTTTTGACTTACCAACATGTTTGAAATCCCCACTGCAAGAGACATTGTTTTAGGCCAGTGCACTATATTTCCAGAAGGAAAGTACAAAATACCACAAAAATACCACAAATACCCATGGACATTTCAGTATGAAATACTTGAATGAGCCATATAAGTCTGTAGACACTGAGTACCCGAGTTTATCATGTTTCTCAAGTTGTTCAAGAATTAGCTGGAAAGCATAAAGCACTGAGCTGCTTGGGGATGGAGGTTCGGAGCCCCTCAGAGGCAGTTAATGTATGAGTACTTGTTCTTGCCTTAGCCATTGTGTCCTCCCTGATTAGTGGGTCTCCCTCCCCTTTCCTGCCAGTGTTCTTGGCCCAGTGCACATGGTACTTTCTCAGTGAAGAGTCCTACATCTACCCGGTGGTTAATTGCTATCTTTGTCTGTGTTCCCACGGTATTTAACAATGATTTTGTGGCATCACCACTTAGTGCTATATTTATCATGTCGATCTCTTTTTCCCCTTCCAAGTCACAAGGTCCTTTTTCCTATCTACTTTTTGGATACCTAACACTTAGGATAATGCCTGGCATGTAATGTGTTCTCATTACCTGGTTTTGAAATAGAATTGAATCCAGAGAGTTGACAATCTATCAAATAGAGCAAACTGGCTTTTTTTTTTTTTTTTTTAAAGAATTCTACATTTTGGGGCATTCTCAAGTGCTAGGAATAGAATCTTTCAATGTATGAAACACGCTCATCTATCTCTTTGGGTGTTTAAAAATCTTTTTCTATTAGCTAGAAGAGAATGGAGTTAAAGAGAAGACCATCCCCACTGAATTCTGTCTTTCCCTCTTTTTCTTTCTGTTGTTGTTGGTTGTTAGGTGCTGTTGAGTCAGTATCCGACTCATAGTGACCCTCATAGGGTTTTCAATGGCTGACTTTTTCGGGATTGCCTTGGGAGTGGATTGCCAGGCCCTTCTCCCATTTTTTCTTTTTAGGTGGCTTATAAAAACATATTTAATAATTATTATAATTGATGAATATTAATTGTACAAATTAATGAGATTCACTGTGATATCACTATACATGCATACATTGCACTTTGATCATGTCCATTCCCCCTTCCTCTACCCTTTTCCTTTCCCTTTTACCTTTTCCTCAGCACTCTTTCTGGTCCCTAGTAATCCATTTTCTACTTTCTGGTCTTTCCCAGGCCCTGGTTTTCACATATGAGAATAAACATATGAACCTTGTTTTTTTGTGTCTGGTTTATTTTGCTTCATATCCTTTCCTCTTATTCTATTCATTTCATGCCAAAAGGCAGGATTTCATTTTTCTTTATGGCTGAATAATACTTCATTGTGTACATATACCATATTTTCTTTATCTCCTCATCTGTTGATAGGCACTGAGGCTGATTCATATCTTAGCTATTGTGAACAGTGTCACAGTAAATGTGGGTATGCAGGTATCTCCACTGTGTGCTAACTTTGTTTCCTTTGGAGATATATGCAGGAGTAAAGTAGTTGGATCGTAGTTCTAGTTTTAGTTTGGGGAGGAACTTTCAAGCTGTTTTCCATAGCGCCTATACTAATGTGCTTTCCCACCAACAGTATATAAGGGTTCTTTTCTCTCCATAGCCTTGCCTTTGACTTATTTTATAAGGATTATGACTCCCACCCTTTCTAGGTGAGTGCTCTGCCACTAAGCTAAATCCTTAGCCCTTGCTGTCACCCTTTGTGAGAGGATAGCTGTGGTTGATTTATTTCCTTCCTCTTCCTCCTCCAGATTCTCTTCCCCTTTCCCATCTATCAGTGCTGCTGCCCACATCTGTCATTGTTGCTCTCGTTTTCCCCGTACTGGTCCTCTTTCCTTGCAGGATGCTGAATAAATCCACTGTCATACTCAGGCCTCATAGTGATTTGCAGGGAAAGTCTTGTTGTTAGGTACTATTGAGTTGGGTGTGACTCATAGAGACCCTCATTGGGTTTTCAATGGCTGATTGCTTCGAGATTGCTTCAGGAGTAGATTGCTATCTCCTCCCATTTTTGGCCATGCTGGGAATGGAACCCAGGTCCTTAGAGAGTGCAGTGTGGTGCTCTTCCAACTGAGCTAAACCCCAGCCCCAGAAAAGTTTTAGTTTTCATTTTTGAAAGATGAAGAACCTAGGGTCCAGAGAGCTTTAGGAACTTGCCCTGCTCACAAGTTTAATGGGAGTGTCCCCGTACCCCTCACCTTGGCCCAGTCTTGTTGTCTCCATGAAAAGGTTTTAAATTCTGCTTTTACTTCTGGAAGTGAAATTATTTTGTTGGCTAATATTTGCACATGGTTTGGGCAGTTTTCACCCTCTTTAACAAGTCCCCTTCAGTCTCCACCTCTGCTGAGACCGGGATCTCCTCCCTCCTCCCGGACGCAGAGGGCCATGTGCGGTCTCATGCACAGCTGCGGGACTCTCCTCGTGATCAGTCTGAAATCCACATCCAGGGCCTAATCAGTGCTCACTGTGTGGGTGCCTCTTCCAGAAACAGATTTTCCTCTTCTCCTCAATGATTGGTTCTTCCTGATCCTTTATTTCAGATCCATTTTTTTTTCTTCTGGAAAATAAATTATGGTTTAGTTTCACCAGTTCAGTATAACTGATAGAGTTTTTGTGGATTTATATGTACAATGAATGAAACTTAAAAACTGCTTTTATATTCTTATGGAAGCTAATTCTTGAGCTTGGATAGGTTGCTAGGGACCTTTATCCAGGATTTGGGCCTACATAGTGTAGGTGCATTGCAGATGATTTCCTAATAGAAAGAGGAGATGAAAAGCTGCAATCAAGCTAGATAAATTTCCATCTAACTTGTTAAATTTATAACTATCACCAACCCAGATAAATGGTAACAAATGGCCTGAGCACTGACTTGAGCTAGCCTGTGTCCATTCTGACAGACACTGCCTACTCTGCTGCCTCCTCTTAGTTTATAGACACTTCAGACAATGCCAGCACTGAGTGGCAGAGCTGCCTGTGCTCGAGGGGCACCCTGTGAAACAGTGTGATGATCGGAACATCTCCTCCACTGTTGTCTTGCTGTCCCCTATGGCCTTATTGTCCCCAAACCTCAACTGTTCCCCCGAGGGTTGCTTCTCTCAAGGGACTGCTTCCTTGCAATTTTCTCAAGGGTAAGTGCTGCCTGACCCAGGAGACACCCTTGGTGCTAGCGTTCTTTCCTTCAGCCCTGTCCTCTGGTCCTGTGACAATTCTACCAACCACATTTTCCATGACTTGCTTCATTATGTCTCTGCGTCCCTTACACAGGACGTGATTTTCATGGAGTTGGTGTTTCTTGGGGAGGAGAAGCGGAAAGGAATTGAGTGGGTTTATAAAAATAACGAGACTGAGCTTTGCTTAAAGATGTTCCAAATTATCCACTTATAAATTGACTGTTTAGAGACGCAGCTTTCAAAATTGGCTAGGGAGCTAGAAGGAGAAGAAGCAAAAATAATTCGAGCTCAGCAGATATATATTTAGATAACATATTCAAAGAGAGGCAGATGAAGAAACCTGGATAAACAACAAAAAACCAGCAAATGAAAATAATAGATTGCAACTGGGCCACACAGCTGACACGCAAATAGTAAATCCTGGCCGAGAAGAGTTGGAAAGGAGGCAGCCCAAGGAGGCAGAGATTGTCTGAGAAATTGGGGTCTGACGATGCCAAATACCCGATGTCCCTGACTGAGAAAGAGTCTGGAACCAGGACACAGTAAAATTTCCTCTAAATCTCGGCATCACAGGAAGATACATATGCCAGTCTGTGTGATGCCAATATCATGTTCCTTGGTGCAGCTCGGACCCCTCTCCAGTCCCCAGCAGAACTTCAGACTCTTGTTCTGTAGAGGTAAAAGAGGACATTTATGAAAGAGCTGTGTGATTGTTCCTTCACCCAACCAACACACCCTTGCTTGCCAGGAATCATACTAGTTGCTTGCAAATATTGATTTATATTTGTGTAGTGATTTATAGTTTGCCAGATATGTTCCAGGACCAGCCTCCCAACAGCTTGAGAAGTAGATTTTGAGGCTTTCATTTTCTAGATGGGTTAGCAATAGGGAAAGTCAGGAGGCTAAATGACTTTGTCTGAGGTTTCACAGATCTGGAATGGAAAACCCGGCATTGTACCGCTATTACTTAATATACAAGGCACAAGATTAGTTGCTGAGAAGCCAAAGATGAAAAAGCCACGGTCTCTTCACTCAGAAGATTAGAAACCAGGATGAGAGGGCAAAGAGGAACAGCGACTGACTTTTGTAAGGATAATATGAAGGAGAAACTGTGATAAGAGAGGTTCTGATAAGAGAGGTATAATTGAGTGAGGACAGATAAGAATTCAAGGAATATTCCCTAGTAAGGGCATTTGAATTGCAGTTGGGAACTGATGAAGCCAAAAGCAGTCTTAGATCAAGAGGTGGTTGTTTGGTGCCCTCAGGTGGGGTCCGACTCATAGTGACCCTATGTACAACAGAATGAAACACTCCCTGTCCCTGGCCCATGCCTGGCACTATGTTGGTGCTTCTCTAATATTCATAGGGTTTTTGATGGTTGATTATTTCGGGAGTGGGCTGCCAGATCCTTTTCCTCTTTTTGTGGTGCTGGGGATTGAACCCAGGGCCTCAGTGCATATAGAAAGCCCTCTACCAACTGAGCTACACCCCAGCCCCCAAGATCAAGAGGAGTGATTCATAAATCAGGGCATTTCAGGTAGTGGGGAGTGAAAGGTGGGAAAGATCCTTTTGGGCAGGAAATCCTGCTCTCTGACTCCCAGTTCATACACTGTGGAGACTTTGCTATCCTTAAAGCTGACCCTTTGGTCTGTGTTTCAGAGATGCAGGCTAAGGATAGATTCCTGGGGAGCAGATTACCAGTTTCTCACCAGGGGGCTCAGACGGTGCAGGTGGTTTCTCCCCTGCCCCTACCCTGTGATCGCTAGAGCCCTAGCCTGCCCTTGGCTGTGTATTTGAGAGAACTCAGGCCATTGTTTACAAATGCACCCCTGTGCAGTATCTCCTGTAACTCTCCTCCATCAAGCCACATCCCCCTTGCCTCTCCTCTACCGGGGACTCATTTTTTCACCTGAATTAACTCTTCAAATGGCTTCCTCCCGCAGCTCTCCCTCCTGCTGCGCAGTGCTCAGTCTAGCCTCAGCCCTGATCCCCATTATGCTGGGTTCAAAAGGGTTTGCTGCCTCCCTTGACTTAAAGAAACAAGTCATGGTATGATACTGAAGACCAGTATGGCCAAGCCTCTTGGTTTGTCCAGGCCGGTTCTGATTTTCATCTGTGGTCCCAGCATGATAGCTGTCCACTCTACCTTCAGATGTGTCCCTGTTTAGATGCCACCCACTGTAGGTCCTCAGTCTGGACCTGGTCTGCCTTCCCGGGCCCACACTGTACCTCTCCCTCCCCTGCTATGGTACTCGTGCCATAGACACATCCTGCCTGGCCATCCAGAGCTCATCCACAGCCAGCTCCCACATTTAGACATCTGTGTTTTTTGCACTGGAGTGACTTTGTAGGCTTATTCTGTTTTCTCATCTTTCAAACCCAGCTCAGATGTCGCCTTCTCCTTCTAACCGGTTCAGTTTGCTGCAGATTTACTTTCTCCATCTGAACCCAAAACACTTCTTTGATTTCTGTTGTGATGTTTGGTTCACTCTGCCGTGCTTTATAATTGTTGCTCAGATCAAACTCATTAACAGTGTTAGTTCCTTAAGGGCAGGAACGGGGTTGATTGCTTGTCTTCTCATTAGTGGCTTCTGGCCCTGAAGTTTGTATGTAGAAGAGACTCAGAAGTGTTGACCTGACTTAGATGTTAAATAGTTCAGTAATTGGGAATTAATTCATGACCACTCAGTTTAAATAGGATTATTCCCTTTTCCAACAGTTGGGTCTCTTAAGGTCTCTGAGCCCTTTTGCATTGTGCCAGAGGGGACTCATGTGACCTCTTCTTATGTAACCAGGCCATAGGTTTCAGCCAGAGACACCTTATCCTTTACCAGATACTCTTTGCATCATTAATAACTACGATCACTTTCTTTCTACTTTGTTTATTGAATACTTGTGCCCTACTTTGAGAGCAAAGCAATGAGTCAACCAGGGGTCATAAACACTTGGAGGTAATCACTTGCTTTCTGAGAGGATTCTATACAGAACTGCTTTTGATATTCAATTTCTGTCATCCTATTATTTCATTTTAAGAAATATTTGAGGAATGCATTTATTGAATAAAGGTAGACTCTGTTTTGAAGATTGTGAATGGATTTTTGTTGCTATATTGGTTAGTCCTTCTCAGTTTTTGTGATTGTTTTGAAATCACAAAACAATTGTTTTACCCTAGACAATTCTAGATTTCTACTCCTGTCAATACTTTCATTCTGTGCAGACGAGTTAATACTTCAGCCTTAATTATCCCTAGAAGGTGACCAAGTGAGCACTTGTCTTTGTTGTTGCTGCTGCTATTTTATTTTGTCACTCAACATCCTTGAACATGTTTCTATGTTTGAGGAATTTCCTACCTTAAAAGTGATCTGCCATTGTAGAAGACAGAAATATTTGTTTCTCCAATTTTCCTTTTGGCTAGTGTATAGGTGTGTGGCTTCAGTGCCTGTAAGCAGGGTACTCAAACTTTGAACTGGAAGCTATTGCTACAAGGAAAGAGGTGGGAAAGTCACTGTGGTAGGATAGTGGCAGTTACCTTTGATTTCTGAATCCAGAGTGACTTAAATTAATGGCATGTATGACTTACTCACATTGGAGGTCCAGCTCTGCAGACTTGGAGGAAATGAAATTTCTAATCAAATAGTATGATTTTTTCCATTGCTCATGGTTGCAATTTTTTTATTCTGTTTCTCTGACCCTCAAGGAGATTCTATGAATAACCTAATATCTTTTAATAACTAATTATTTCTTTAAACTACCTATAGAGTTTAAGCTACCTAAAACAGAGTTAGTTTTTATTCTTTGCAACTAAAGAAATCTTCATGCATGTGGAATCTACATTGTGTCCAGTGCTGGTTCATATTGTTGATTCTGTCTCTGGTTAAAAAGTCTGTCAAGGTAGAAATGATGGTGAGAGGGGAATCCTGCGGTGTTTGGTGTCTCTGTGGTATAGCTAGTGTTTGTAACATGAGGTAGTAGAGACTTTAAATTTTGAAGCACTCTCACTTTCTATTGACTTTCTCCAACCTCATTGCCATCATCTGAGGCCAGCCTGTCATCACTTTCTCCTTGGGCTGTTTTAATAATCTTTGAACCTACCTTCCTGGATTCATCCTTGGCCTGTAGTCCATCCTCCATTCTGCCAACAGAGGGGGGATTCTAACATGTGCATTTATTCTGCTGTTCCATTTTATGAGCCCCTTTACTGTTCTCTAATTCTCTTGGGATAAAATAGAAAGTCCTCTGCATGGCTTCAAGGTTTTAATGGCATACTTCTCTCTCCCTTTCCAGAACGATATTCCAGATTTCTGTCCCTCCTACTTTATCTTCCAAATATATGACTATCAGTTCATGAATATGGTCTTAACTTCTGAGTCACTCTACTCCTTCTGCTTGGAAAGCCATTCTTATCTTCATTCAGCCTTGTTTGTCTTGCTTACTCTGCAATAGGAAATGTATTGCTGGATGCTATAAAACAGCAGTCCCCAACCATTTTGGAAACAGGGACCAGTTTCATGGAAGACAATTTTTCCATGGGCTAGGAAGTGAAGGATGATTTGGGGATGATTCAAGCACATTACATTTATTGCGTAAATACAGATGAAGCTTTGCTGGCTCACCTGCCACTCACCCCAGTACTGTTTCATGGCCTGGATGTTGGAGACTCCTACTGTAAAAGATAAATCCAGAATTCTCACTTAACAAAATGAGAATGTATTTCTCATTTGCTTCAGAGTCCAGTGATGGCATTTTCAGTAGAAGGCCTTCCTCGTGGCCATTCAGGGGCCCATGCTCCTTCTGCTTCTGTGGCTTCATCCTCATATAGGTCCATAGGGATGCACCATCAGTGGAACATAGGGAAAGAGAGAGCAAAGAATCCCTGAACCAGGCCTGAAAGTGATATGTTTCTTACACACACACATACATACACACACACACACACACACACACACACACACACTGCTCACTCACATTGTTGTTAGGTGCCATCGAGTTGGGTCTGACTCATAGCAACCCTCATAGAGTTTTTGATGGCTGATTGTTTGGGATTGCTTCCGGAGTGGATTGCCATGTCCTTCTCCTGTGCTTACTGACATAGTTACTTAAAATTATAAGAGCAACTGGGAAATGGAGTCTATTAGTATACCAGTAGAAAACAGTAGTGGAAGTCTCCATTGTGGAGGGTATTAATTTTTAGGTCTCAGCCATGACTGCCTTTTAGAAGAATTCTTTGATTCTATGATTCAAAATCTGCTCACATATCCATTTTGGTGTTCTCAAACTAGCCTACATCTAAGAGAAGCAGCACAGGATGGAAGCTAAAAATGGATATTCTAGAGCCAGCCTCACTTGAGTTTACATCCCAGTGTCATTATTTACTGCTATTGGATTTGATCAAGTTATGTTTTGGGCCTAATTACCTTTCCTCTAAAAGTTGGATGCCAGTTCTTCCTTCAGAGGATTGTGATGAGGATTAAGTGAAATGATGAATGGATGACAATTAGCTTCCTGATATATATATATATATATATACACATATATATATATACATATATATATATTATATATATGTATATATATGTGTGTATATGTATATATGTGTATATATATGTATATATATATATATAATGTGTGTGTGTTATATATGAAAATTTTGATAAATTTTAGCACTTACAGTTTTTTAAGTTATCCACCATGTTACACATCAGTCTATTAAGTTAAATGCTTATTTTCTGGCTTGTCTAGTGGTATTCTGGAATTTGCTTATGCTGGCTCACAAAAGCCAACAGTGTACTTCTATTCCCAGATTCACCTTCAGTGACCTCACATTGTAGATTAAAATTGGGTATGATATGATTATTTACACCATGGAATAGGAAACCTGTATAGCATTTCGGGTTTTTGTTTATCATCTATATCACTGCTTTGCTTATATTCTTGAGTTGATTCTGTGGGGGGACTTCTGTAAAGGCAGAGCCCCAAACAGTAGCCCCTATGTCCTAAGAGCTCAATCACTGTCTTTTCAGAGACAGATTTACAGTATTTGAAGAACTTGGAGACCCATAGAGAGGCTGGGATAAGGTAGTATAAGCAGTAAATCGACCCTTGTCCAAAGATTCTGAGTAACAGAAGGTTGAAGAGCTTGTCAGTATCCAAAGATTTACCCAACAGTATGTGGGCATGTCTGGACAGCTGGCAGGGAAGGCAGTTATAGAGACAGTGAGGTCAGATGCACTAATGACACACACTTGAGTTATGAGGGTCATGCTGAGGCGTACGGGGTGGTGTGAAGGTGAAGTTTCTTAAGAAACATGAGCTGGTGATTGAGAAATACGATACAGCAATGCAGTGGAGAAGGAAGCCCTGTGACTGGCCTCACCGTAACCTTGTGGCAAGCTGAATTGACTGGTTTTGTCTTCTAGTCATTATTTTCCATGTTTGCACTTGGTGCAAGGATCAACTTGGGCCACTCTCTGCATTTATCTATGCTTGGTAGTTTTGAGGAGAGGGTCACTTATTCTTTCACTATTTCAACCCTTCCTGACAAGAATCGTAGTGTTTAGGGCAAGAGGAAAGCTTCAGCACTTCCCTGGTTCACGTCCCTGCCTCCACCAAGAGTATTGAGTTCACCTTTTCTTCCTCCCAGCCCCTGGGTCATGCTCAGTAAATATTTATTAAAACAAACTGTATTGGCTAATTACATAAAAACTCATATAAGAAAGGAATCTGATTTTAAGAAACAGAGAAGCTGTCCTGTACTCATTCCTCTATTCCAGCACCTTCTTTCCTTCTTTCTTCCCTTCTTCCCTCCATTTTTGACACTTCAACTCAACTTGTTTATTACTTCAAAGATATGATTTAGTAAAGATGGTCGGTGGGGATTAAATTTTTTCCTTCATTTTCACCTCAAATAGAGTACTTTATAAACATAGAGACCATTCAGTTCAACTTCATCATTGTCTTCTCTGAACCTCAAAGATCCAGGTTCTCAAGTTGAAGGTGTTCCCCCCCCCCCCCCGTAATTTGTTTTTGAGATAGGTTTTCCTTATCATGCGTAGGCTGGCCTATACATGCCTATACATGCCTAGGCTGGCCTGGAACTTGCTGTGTAGCCCAGGCTGACCTCAAACTCACGTCAATTCTTCTGCCTCAGTCTCCTGAATGCTGGGATTACAGGCATGCACCATGATGCCTGGCCGTATGTTGAAAGTTCTGCAACATGCTGAATCTATTATGTGAAGGCTTCTCCTTGTGGTAGTTATTTCTTCGTGTTGAAATTTCTTGTCAATCTGTCTATCTCCCATTCTGGGTTGTACTTTCTTGACAGCAGGGACTGACTTTGTTTTATGTTTCTTGGCTCTTCCAGCATAGAATACAATATCTGGCTCTTTGGAGGAGCTCTATAAATATGTCTTGAACGCCTGATATTTCATCAGTGAAAGAAAAGGCTGAGCCTATATGACTTCTATATATGTTACAGTATAGAGGATAAAGAGTTCTTAGACACCGACGGGAATTTAAAAAACCTTTATGCTCCTAAATTCTCTTTTACAGATTAAATGAATTCTTGAAGACCTTGAGTGATGGCCTTGAGGCCACACAGTAAGTGGCAGAGCTGAGACTTGAACCCGAGTTTCCTGGCTCCACATTGGGCACTTTCTATAGCACTACAGCTCTTATGTCTAATATTGGGCATGTCCTTATGAATCATCCAGGCAAGACTATGGTGATGAATCAGAAGTGACTAGGTTCCTTTTGAGGATGAATGTAGTTTGTAAGGATACATTTAGCAAAGGGACCACCATGAATTGCTATTTCAAGGTTACAAAGGTATGTTCATCTCTCTAGGAAAGGGAATACATTCTCTAAAGAAGACAAACTTGTTACTATACCTTCTTTTATTATTTCAACCTTCGAGTTTATCCCTGAAAGCTTAAAAGAAAGGGACTAAGAAAGTGTTATTATTTAGAAAATGTAATCCAACCTGAAACTGAGAGAATGCTAGTCTTATTTCTGTTGAGGGAGAAAATATCCATTTACAAGGAGATTAAAACAGTGGCTGTTTGCATTTCTTCAAAAGAAACATTAAAAGCACTGTGATGGAGTAATACAGAGCCATGTGAAAGAGGTACCTGTCCAAACACAAGCACGTAACATGGGTAAAATAGGAACTGGAAAACTGACAGGAGAATTACCTAAGCCTTAAGCCTTCCCCTACTCTGATTAATGTATTTCAAACCTCCTTTATTGAACTGAGCTGCCACTGTGCTCTTTTGAGATTTCTTTAAGTACAGTGCCTGCTGACTCCAGGCTTTGTTTGTTTTGTTAAGCATGACAATTTCCCAGGGGGTAGGGACTTCACCTGATACGTATTGCGTGGTCAGCAATGAGAATGATAGTTCTGAAATATATTTGAGAGCCTTCTGTAATTAAAATGAAGGGAAGGGCAAACCCACAATGTTTTTGCAAATCCTTTCATTTTCCCCAAATTCAGAGCTATTGGACTGTGGCAACACGTACTTGACAAGGTCAGCCTGGGAAGCAATAGAATGGGGGAGGAGTGTTGTCAGGATGGCTCTTCCCGTTATATCCAGATTCATGATCTTTTGAGGTCTTCTAGGTACCTGTCCCGCACAGTAGGTGCCCAAATCATTTCAGACCCACCAGTGTACCTGGATGACAGTCTATGGTTTATTTTATATTCTTCCACTAAACATAGTGCATAGCTCAGTACACAGCAGGTATTAATTAAATACTTGTTAAATTAAAAAATGAATTTTCTCTCTTACCTGGATTGCCTTTAAAGTGCCTTGATTCACCTTAATTATATTTCAGTCTTGAAATGTGGGATGTATCTGTGCCATTGTACACCTGTGGAAGTTGAGTCTTAACATATTAATAAATGACTGAAAAAGATGTGAAGAAAAAATTCACAAAAGAAGCATAAAAATAATGAGTAGATATAAATATTTTAAATATCATTGGTAGTTATAAAAATATACCTGAGTAGCACATACAACTTTTACCTGTTATAGTAAATAAAATAGAAAGAAAAACTCGGAATATTGGCAAGAATATAAGAAAAATAGGAATTCATATATGTTTTGTGTGAATAAAAATTAATACGGCCTTTTCTTTTTTTCTTTTTTCTTTTCTTTCTTTCTTTCTTTTTTTTTTTTTTTTTTTTTTTTTTTTTTTTTTTTTTTTTTTTTTTTTTTTTTTTTTTTTTTTGTGCTTTGGGTTGAACCTAGGGCCTTGGACTTGCGTGCTTTACAAGTGCTGTACCACTGAGCTGCACTCCCAGCCCTTTTGTTTGTTTGTTTGTTTTTTGTTTTTTGAGACAGGGTCTTGCTAAGTTATGCAGTCTTCCTCTGGTCTCGAACTTGCCATCCTTCTGCCTCTGCTCCCGAGTTGCTGGGATTACATGCTGGGATTACAGGCGTGTGCCACTGTGCCAGGCCTAATACAGCCTTTTCTTGTTGTCAGCATCCTTAAGAATGTATAAGCCCTTTGATGTAGCAAGTCTGCTTAAAAACTATTTTCAGAAGATAATTATACTAGATGTTATAAGGTGTTTGTCAAAACATTGTTTATAATAAGAAAAATAGAAGTAAACAAGAAATCCAATGAGGGCTTATACTATATATGTGCTGGTTAATGTATCTATTCATATATTAGAAATTAAGTTAAATATATGTATATTCTGTATTTGGAAATTAAATTCAACTAATTTGATAATGCCTGCAGCTGTTGCCCTGTGGCATCCAATCCCGTCAGATCTTGGAAGCTAAGCAGGGTT